>CAUYLG010038379.1:0-17164 GCA_963573385.1 Cacajao melanocephalus
TCATGGGTCCATAATTTGATTGCTGTTGTCCACTATAATTTCCAAAATCATTATAGTTCCCACCACCACCATAGTTACCTGAAATCAGAAAGGATTTATGTATGGTTTACCTATAGAATAATCATTTTCCCCTTTTGATGTAACTATTATATTTTAACAATTAGGGTAGCATGCTTACATACATCACTTTGGTAGCACCACTTGGGATAACTGATGTCAGCATATTGAAAGACCATCAACATTTTGTTTATATTAGATGGTATCCTCTAGGCACATGCTCTCTCTACCATTAACACCATTAAAATTGTCAGTGTTCCACTCACTATGATGCTGCTACAGTATAACATTTAGAACAATGTGAAGGCATTCTAACTTGTTAAAACTTAGCTCATCTGTCACTGACATGTTAATTAGGTCCAACAAAACAGTACATTCATAAGGAAGCTCTTAACAGTATCCTGGAGTAATGACCTACATTAAAGCCTGCAACGTACCTGTGACATATTAAGACACAAAGTACTTTTTGTCTTATACCTAGATGGCAACCTGCTCACTTCAACACGTCTCAGTATTCAAACAATTTATTCCCATTTGTCCGTTTAAAAGTACTTAAGAGTTCAGTTTTAAAGTACCTAAGAGTTAAGGTAAAATTCTGGCAATATATAAACTCCCTATCTTTTTACATGTAATACATGTACTACATACTGGTAAATGCCCACTTTTAACTTCTCAACTAAGAGCTGAGTACATTTTACTAAATAACCAGCAAAGTCAAGAAAATTTGGTTTGAATTACCCACCATTTTAGTATTTTCTAATATTATAGAACATACAATTTTACCAACTGCTAACTTTTAACTTTTCAAACGTGTCATGGGAACTGTTAGCTACACTGAATATTTCACATTTAAATGAAAAAAGTGAACGCTTACCACCACCAAAATTTCCTCCTTCATTGTAACCATCATATCCTCCACCACCGCCACCATATCCACCACCTTGGTTTCCATATCCTGGTCCACCACCATAGCCCCCTCTACTACTATAACCAGGACCACCACCATAGTTGCCACCATCACCTCCAAATCCATTATATCCACCATAACCTCCTCCATAACTACCTCTGCTGCCACCAGCTCCACCACCATAACCTCCGCTTCCATCAAAGTTTCTACCACGGCCAAAATTATCTCCACCACCTCCTAAGTTTCCTCTGCGACCCATAAAATTGCCAGATCCACCTCTACGACCTCTCTGTGATCCAGCAGACTGCATCTCTTATTTAGAAAGCGACTTTTTCACTTCACTATTATGCCCATTAATAGTGTGGTATTTCTGAACAACAATTTTATCAACTGCATCATGATCATCAAAAGTTACAAAAGCACTCTGCCCGTCTTCCATAACTTCTATGATTTCAATCTTGCCATACTTTTGAAAGTAGTCTCTCAAATTATACTCTTCCGTATCTTCTTTAATACCACCAACAAAAATTTTCTTCACTGTTAGATGGGCACCAGGCTAAACAGAATCCTCTCTAGAAACAGCTCTCTTTGGTTCCACTACACGCCCATCAGCCTTGTGTGGTCGAGCACACATTGCTGCATCCACCTCTTCAACACAAGACTAAGTCACAAAACCAAAGCCCCTGGAATGTTTTGTTTGGGGATCTCTCATTACCACACAATCTCTGAGTGTGCCCCATTTCTCAAAATGTTCTCTTAAACTGTCATTTGTAGTTTCAAAGCTCAGACCACCAATAAACAGTTTTCTCAACTGCTCTGGTTCCTTTGGATCATGGCCCTCCCCCGCCACCGCCCAGCGGCTACGGTGACAGCGGGAGTCAGGCTGCGGGCAACCAGCCGGAGGTTTTACCTCCATTTTGAGACCAGACTTGCTTCTTCCAACTCGAGTTCAATATCCAGAGTTCTTTACATATTCTAGATACTAGACCTTTACTACATATATGATTTGTAAATACTTTCTTCTTTTTTGTGGGTTGTCTTTTCACTTTCTTGATGATGTCCTTTGAAACATACTGTTTTTAATTTTGTTGAGGTCGACTTTATCTACTTTTTCTTGATGCTTGTATTTTATGTGTCGTAGCTAAGAAGTCATTGCCTAATCCAAGGTCATGAAGATTTACTTTTATATTTTCTTCTAAGACTTTTATGGTGTCAGTTCTTATAGTTAGGTCTTTGATCCATTTTGAATTCATTTATTTATGTCCTTTTTTTTTTTTTTTGAGACGGAGCCTTGCTCTGTCACCCAGGCTGGAGTGCAGTGGCCCAATCTCAGCTCACTGCAACCTCCCCCTCCTGGGTTCAAGTGATTCTCCTGTCTTAGCCTCCTGAGTAGCTGGGACTACAGGCACGTGCCACCACGCCCGGCTAATTTTTGTATTATTAGTAGAGACGGGGTTTCACCATATTGGCCAGGCTGATCTTGAACTCCTGACCTCATGATCCGCCCGCCTTGGCCTCCCAGAGTGCTGGGATAACAGGTGTAAGCCACTGTGCCCGGCCAATTTTTTTATGTCTTGTAAGACAGGGATCCAACGTCATTATTTTGCATTTGGATATCTATTTGTTTTCTAGGCATTTTTACTTCTTCCTTTTTTCTTTTTTTTGAGACAGAGTCTCCCATCTCCCATTGTTACCTGGGCTGGAGTGCAGTGGCGCAATCTCGGCTTGCTGCAACCTCTGCCTCCCGGATTCACACGGTTCTCTTGCCTCAGCCTCCTGAGTAGCTGGGATTACAGACACACACCACCACATCTGGCCAATTTTTTGTGTTTTGGCTTCTATTCTAAATATGGAAAGTACTGATAAAGGAACTAATATAATTCTAATGAAATACAGTATTAACAATAAAACTGGGCTGGGCACGGTGGCTGACGCGGAGGTTGCAGTGAGCCGAGATCGCGCCGTTGCACTCCAGCCCGGGCAACAACAGCGAGACTCCATCTCAAAAATAGATAGATATAAACATACATACATACATACTGAAGATTCAGAATTGTCTGGCTTCTGGGTTCAAGTCCACGTTACATTATCTAAGGGAAACCACTAAACCTTTTTCACTTAACTTTGTAATCACTTGAGCATCATAGATCTGTATAACTCTGCTGGCGATAGGTTTTCATAGTTTAAATAGGACATTTCAAAGAGCAAACTGCTGGAGCTGACTCTGAATTCTTCACTTGGTAATTGGTATTTTGAACATGAACCAAGCATAGTTATTAGCCAATGGTGAAAAGTATATTTTACATGTCTTATTTTAGTATTACTTTCTCTTCTTATTTTTATAGCAATGACTGGACAGCCAATACTTGAGCTTTACCCTTTTATTTCATAGCATTTATTGACGTGGATTTAGTCAATAATAGTTGTTAGATCTAAATCCTGTTCTTCTTTCATATTATATATTTCCTTGCCTGTTTGTAACTGAAAGTGTGGAGTTATTTTATTCAGAAGTGGTCAATGAAATTAATTGACCCAGTAGACAAAATATCTCAAATTAGGAAAGTTTGACTTCCTCTACCTCATTTTTGAAATTGGTGCAATTGCCAGTTTAGCATTCTTGGTCGAGGAAATATTGGCTACCTTTGAAAATGTTATAGAAAGAAAAGCAGAGATGTCATTGTACCTATTTTCCTCAAAGACTTTCAGACCTAATGCTAATCTCCAATCTGGCTGCCATGGAACTGCATTCTAACAAGCAGATGCTGTAAGCAAGAATGTGAATTATTAATGCACTATAGCATTGTCACCAATAGACCACAAAAATCTATCTTAAAAATTCTTTTACATACATAGTAGATTTTGATGTGGCACTGTGTGCTCTCAAACCTGCAGATACATTTTAGAAAACACTGATGAAGCCATTACTGCTCTGTCCATTTGTTCATGTATATATCACTATTCAAGAAATTTAAGAACTATAATGATGGAAAATCACACAGAAAGAAAAGAAAAGGAACATGGACTCTGTCAGAAACAAGGGCTACATTTTTATTCAAGAGGTCCCTAATGATGGAAAATCACCGTGAAAGGCAGAGACGAAACTGGGATTCCATAAAGGACCTGACACACATCAGTAGCACAAGTAGGAGAACAGTCATAGCAGACGCATAAAAATAAAGAAAAACAAAATTAACGAGAGACAGGCTGTATTGGGGCTGACGCACAAAACAGCAACAAATCACAGCAAATTCTGAAGATTAATTTAAAATAATCTTCTGAAATAAGCAAGGAGACAGACAGCATCAATATTAATGAAGCTGAAATGGAACTCCAAAAGAGCCACCGCATAAAATGGCACATGAAATGTTTTGTTTTTAAATGGATTGTAGATTGGATCACAGGACCATCAGGAAAATGAAGGGACATTCACAAGAACATCATAACAGGGCCAGCTGTGTGATAAGCAATTACAACATCAGTGCTAAAATCTCCCATGTAAAAGAAAAACATCAGTGCTGAAATAAAAGAAAATGTCAACAGTCTGCAGATGAGGTAGAAGAAAGTGAATAATAGATTTTATTGAGACTCAATAGCCTGCACTGTCAATATCAAATGTCTTTGATAAAACGGACAATAGGCATTTGAAGAAAGATCAGAATTTGATTCCATCTTGTACTGCACTCAATTTCCCTTCAGATTGTCAGCTGAGGCAGCCCTGGAATCAGCCCAATGCTTTCACTACCTAAACTACTTGCTGGTTATAAACTAGATGCTTTAGGAAGCTGTATAACTTTGACGGGTTTCTGGAGTTCTGCCAATGTATCTCTCATGTATCCCTATAAATCATATTTTAAAATAAATAGTTTAAATTTGCTAATAGTTCTGGTTACTTAAAGGGATGCTACGGTCCAAAATTTTATAAAATGAAAGTGTTTTTATTAAAATGCAAATGCTTATATGCCCATTGGCTATGGAGAGCTGGCCTTTGGTTGGACAGGTCCTGAAGCCATGCAGCAATGTCTTGTGGCAATTCCACTTGGTATTTCCAGTGCTATGTATACCACAGAGGGAGAAAATAACACCCACTTCAAGCTTTTTCTCTCTTCCTATATCTCTACAACATTTATGATTGCAGGTTGTTGAGCTATTTTAACCATTAGCTGAGCCACAGGCTGCTTGGAGGGGAAGGAAGACCACAGTCAGGATTATTTCCCATTCACAATTAGAAAAACAAGTCATGTCTGGCACAAAGCCCCTGTAAGGCCAGTTTCTTCAACTTCCCCAAAAAGATGGGTGGGAAGTTATGGGCATGTCTGAGGATTTTTTTTTTTGAGTTGGAGTTTTGCTCTTTGTTTCTCAGGCTGGAGTGCAGTGGCACAATCTTGGTGCACTGCAACCTCTGCCTCCAGGGTTCAAGCGATTCTCCTGTTTCAGACTCCCGAGTAGCTGGGATTACAAGCACCCACCACCATGCCTGGCTAATTTTTGTATTTTTAGTAGAGATGAGGTTTCAGCATGTTGGCCAGGCTGGTCTCGAACTCCTAACCTCAGGTGATCCAACCGCCTTGACCTCCCAAAGTGCTGGGATTACAGGTGTGAGCCACCGCACCCAGCCACTAGGAAGTCCTTTTATGAAGTTTTGCTCTTTGCACTACCATAAGGTGATTTTAAAATATCTTCACAGATTCTTTGGAACTCTTCCCTTCAGGAGGTAGCATTTAATTCCCCTCTCCTTGATAGTTGGTTGGACTTAATGACAAATAGTATACGATGAAAATGATGGGTCTTGCCTTTAGAGACTGGGTCATAAAAGTCACTGTGTCTTCATCCTTGCTCTCTCTTGAAACACTGACTCTGGGGAAAGCAGTTGCCATCTCATGAGGACACTCAAGCAGTCCTATGGAGAGGCCCTCCTGGGTGAGGAACTGAAGCCCCCCACTGACAGCCCACAGGAGTGAGGCCTTCTGTCAAGAACCGTGTTCATGAGCAGTCCTCTAGCTCCAGGCAACCTTCAGATGACTGTAGCTCTGGCCAACATCTCAGCAAATGTTTGGGATAGTGGTGGGGAGAAGAAAACAGAATAATTTTGTAGTTTAAACATAAACTTCTCATTAATAGATATTCTAGAATATGATGCTATTTTTCTCTACTGGACTTTCCCTATAGAACCTTCCTGTTCTCCTGCCTTACCACCCCATTCCTCATTCTCAGAGAAAGGAGGCACCATTAGTCTGGGTCTCTCAATGTCTTGGCAACACACCTACAGCTTACATTGCATCTATAGCCTACCTTCCTTCAACTTCACTCCCCTCCCGTGTAAGGCCAACCTCTCCATCTGCACTCTAGATTCCATTCTCCTCTGTTTTCTTAGAGAACTTGAACTAGTTACCGCTTTTTCTTTTTCTTAACTTTAATCCCTCTCTACTGGCTCCTTTCCATTGACATTTAAGAATTTTCAAGTGTCTCTCATTTTAAAGGTTCTTTGAAATACCAAGTAGTGAGTACAACTAAATTGCATAAAATTATAAAACCCAGGCAGAGCTTTGATAAAAGAATGTGACTCCTCAACTGCAGAAAGCATCTTCCCAGAGAACCTTTGAGCTACATGTGCTAAGGATTTATTCCTTCAAAACAAATATTTGTTAAGCACCTTCCAGGATTGGGATGGAAAACTGGAAATGTTTGTATTCAACAGAAAAATAGAAGTCGGCTCCAAAATTCCCAACGAAATATATAGTTCATGAGTTTCTTAGAAAGAGAAAGAAAGCCAGGTGCAGTGGTGGCACACACCTATAATCCTAGTACTCTGGGAGGCCAAGATGGGAGGATGGTTTGAGTCCAGGAATTCAAGACCAGCCTAAGCAACATAAGGAGACCCTGTATCTACAAGAAACAAAACAATTAGACAGTCATAGTGGTATGTCTGTAGTCCCAGCTACTTTAGAGGATAAGCCAAGTGCGTAACTTGAGCTCACAAGTTGTCAGCTGCTGTGAGCTATGATCATGCCACTGTACTCCAGCCTGGGTGACAGAGCAAGACTCTGTCTCAAAAAAAAAAAAAAAAGTCGGGCGGGGAGAGAGAGAGAGACAGCAAAGAGAAGTAAGTTTTCTTTGTAGTTGGGAAGGTATAACCATAAATAAGGACTGAAATGCTTAGCCATTTGGATGAAGCCTTTCCAATAGAACCACTTATTCTACTCCTTAGCACTAGGAAACAGAACCAGGCTGGGTATGGTGGCTCACATGTGTCATCCCAGCACTTTGGGAGGCCAAGGCGGGCAGATTGCTTGAGGTCAGGAGTTCAAGACCAGCCTGGGCAACATGGTGAAACCCCATCTCTACAAAATACAGACACAAACACACACACACATCCCACATACACACCAATTAGCTGGGTATGGTAGTGTGTTCCTGCAGCCCCAGCTACTCAGAAGCCTCAGATGGGAGCAGGATCACTTGAGCCTAGGAGGCAGAGGTTGCAGTGAGCCACTATTGCACCACTGCACTCCAGCCTGGGTGGCAGAGCCAGACTCTGTCTTGAAAAAGAAAAAAACGGAACCAGAAGTATGGAAACTTTTATAGATTCCTGACATTAAAACATATAACACATCTACAACCAAAACATACAGCCATATTCTTTTTTATTTTTCTGTTTTTCTTTGTGTGTGTGTGTGTGTGTGTGTGTGTGTGTATGATGGAGACTCACTCTGTCACCCAGGCTGGAGTGCAGTGGCACAATCTCGGTTCATTGCAACCTCCACCTCCCAGGTTCAAGCAATTCTTCCACCTCAGCCTCCTGACTAGCTGGCATTAAAGGCGTGCACCATGATGCCTGGCTAATTTTCATATTTTTAGTAGAGATGGGGTTTTACCATGTTGGCCAGTCTGGTCTCAAACTCTTGAACTCAGGTGATCCACCTGCCTCAGCCTCCCAAAGTCCTGGGATTACAGACATGAGCCACTGTGCCTGACCACAGCCATATTCTTGTACACTCAACTATTCTATAGTTCAGGATGAATTAATATAATTTAAAGATCTGACTTTTTAAGAAAAAAAAAAACATTTATGATAGCATCACAAATAAGTTTTTGTCTAAAGACCCACAAAAGAAGTACATTAAAAATGACATAACACTGCTGAAAGAAATTAAAGAAGATCTAAATAAAGAAAAGTTTATTTACTTTTAGTTTAGCTACTTTGTCCATGGAGTTGAAAATGAAACATTGCTAAGATGTCAGTTCTCCCCATATTGATCTATAGATTCAATCCAATCACAATAAAAAACTCAGCAGGCTGTTTTGTAGAAATTGACAAACTGATACTGAAATTTGCATGAAAATGCAAAAGATCTAGAATAGCCAAAACAACCAAAAAAGAACAAAAACAGACTTACACTGTCTGATTTCAAGGCTTTATAAAGCTTCAGTAACCAAGACAATTACTTGAGTGTACTTTGAGATATACATTCAGGTATACTGGCACAAATATAGACAAACGAAACAGAAAAGAGTTCAGATATAGGCCCACACTATATGGACAAGAGATTTTTTGACAAAGGTATAAAGGCAATTCAAGATAATCTTTCCAACGAATGGTGCTGGAACTCATATAGCTACATGCAAAACAATGAATGTGTGATACTTATCAAGTTGCACATTTAATTTAATTTATTTATTTATCTTTTATTGCATTTTAGGTTTTGGGGTACATGTGAAGAACATGCAAGATTGTAGTATAGGTACACACATGGCAGTGTGATTTGCTGCCTTCCTCCCCATCACCTACATCTGGCATTTCTCCCCATGCTATCTCTCCCCAACTCCCCACCCCCCGCTGTCCCTCTCCTATTTCCCCCTGATCGACCTCAGTGTGTGATGCTCCTCTCCATGTGTCCATGTGTTCTCATTGTTCAACACCCACCTATGAGTGATCTCATAGTTCAACACCACCACCATGCAGTGTTTGATTTTCTGTTCTTGTGTCAGTTTGCTGAGAATGATGGTTTCCAGGTTCATCCATGTCCCTACAAAGGACACGAACTCATCGTTTTTTATGGCTACATAGTATTCTGTGGTATATATGTGCCACATTTTCCCTGTCCAGTCTATCATCGATGGGCGTTTGGGTTGGTTCCAGGTCTTTGCTATTGTAAACAGTGCTGCAATGAACATTCATGTGCACATTTTAAATATACTTCATTGTATGTCATTTATACCTCAATATAGCTGTTTAAAAAACATAAAGATCCGCCGGGCACGGTAGTGAACACCTGTAATCCTACCACTTTGGGAGGTCAAGGTGGGCGGATCACTTGAGGTCAGGAGTTTGAGACCAGCCTGGCCAACATGGTGAAACCCTGTCTCTACTAAAATTACAAAAAATTAGCTGGGCATGGTGGAGCACGTCTGTAGTCCCAGCTATTCTGGAGGTTGAGGCAGGAGAATTGCTTGAACCCAGGAGGTGGAGGTTACAGTGAGCCCAAATGGAGCCACTGGACTCCAGCCATGGTGACAGAGCGAGACCTGATCTCAATAAATAAATACATAAATAAAATATCCAATTTCTGACGATCAAACATGTAATTACCAGATGACATTGTCAGAAGTCTTCCAAATCATAATTGGAATGTCATCTGGGTTAGGATTTCCTGTGGATGAATAAAGAATTTTATCCATATAAGAATTTGGTCAAGATCACCCCTTGGTAAGTTAGGCTTACCAAGGCTAAATTACTAGGCTAAATTCAGATGTTGCCATTAGATTATTTTTTTAACATGAAACATTTTCTTATTGTATATAATTAGAACTCGTGATCAGAACCAATTGCCAGTATGTAAATAGATTTTAACTTTGAAATAAGTAATTCTCCAGAATGAACTCTGATTTTAGAATGATACAATTCAGCCAGATATTTTTTTCCTACTGCTTTTGATAATCTGAGTTTGCATTATAATATTAGACTAGAAATCCTAGTTTATTCTTTTATCCATTTATTAGAGATGAAGTCTTGGTCTGTCGCCCAGGTTGCAGTGGAGTGTTGCAATCATAGCTCACTGCAGCCAAAGTGATCCTCCTGCCTCAGCCTACTGAGTAGCTAGGACTATGGGAGCATGCCACCATGCTTGGCCCTTATTAAACTTAATGTCCAACCATGCTAAGAAAATTAAATGATTCCCAGAATCACCCAGAGTAAAATTCTGAGGGCACCAGTTTAGCTTTAATCTATTCTGTCAGCATAATAGTAATTAGAATAACAATTAGGCTTGGTTTAATGGCTAAGAGGTTTGTCATTCAAAAGACCTGGGCTAAATGTCCATCAAGGGATAATTAACAGATAAACAAAATATGGTATATACATTCAATGACATATTATTCAGCCTTAAAAAAGAATGAAATTCTGATGCTACACCACAAATGAACCTTGAAACATTATGCTAAGTGAAATAAGCCAGACACAAAAAGACATGTATTATATGATTGTACTTAATTGAGATACAGAAAATAGTCAAGTTCATAGAGACAGAAAGCAGACAGCAAGTAGGATAGTTGTTACCAGGGGATGGGGGAAAGGGAAAATGGGGAGTTATTGCTTAATATGTGTAGTTTCAATTGGGGATCATGGAAAAGTTCTGAAGATGGACAGTGGTGATGGTTGCACATTGTGAACGTATATAATGACACTAAACTGTACACTTACAAATGGCTTAAATGGTGGCCAGACATGGTGGCTCACGCCTGTAATCCCAGCACTTTGGGAGGCTGAGGCAGGCGGATCATGAGTCAGGAGTTCAAGACAAGCCTGGCCAAGAGACAAGCCTGGCCAATATAGTGAAACCCCGTCTCTACTAAAAATACAAAAATTAGCCAGGCATGGTGGCGGGAGCCTGTAATCATAGCTACTAGAGAGGCTGAGGCAGGAGAATTGCTTGAACCCAGGAGGCAGAGGTTACAGTGAGCCGAGATTGTGCCATTGCACTCCAGCCTGGGCAACAGAGCGAGACTCCAACTCAAAAAGAAAAAAAAAAAATGGCTAAAATGGTAAATTTTATGTTATGTATATATTACCACAATTTTTTAAAAACGACTGGTTGAGAACCATTCCTGCCATTTAAAAGTTATGAGATCTTGGGCTATATGGGAGCCACAGGTTCCTCATATGCAAACAGGAATAATACCTATGTGTGGAGTTTTGGTGAGAATTAAATGAAATAAATTATGTAAAGTATTTATACAGTTTTTTTTTGCACAAAGTAAAAGTGAATAAATGGTAGCTATTATTATAAAACATATTTATTTATCTCTGTATCTCTAAGGTCAACAATTTGTTGATGAATAAATGAATGTTTGAAGAAACAAATGAATTATAGGGCACTGTTTCCAGTGTATCTGACATGTTAGAACAATAACAATAAAAATGACTACTAATGCTAGTTTTCTTGAGATAGGGTCTTGCTCTTTCAGATGAAGACTGGAGTGCAATGGAGCAACCACAGCTCACTGCAACCTCAAGCTCCTGCCTCAGCTTCCCGTGTCTGGCTAATTCTTGCATTTTTTGTAGAGACAAGGTCTCACTATGTTACCAGGTGTGGGCTCAAGCTCCTGGGCTCAAGTGATCTGCTCTCCTCTGCCTTCCAAAGCGCTGGGATTACAGGTGTGAGCCATCGCACATGGCCTGATATTTGTATGACAAGTGAGAATTTACAGAGAGCTTTCAATACATCCTTTTGTTTGAAGGTCACAGTGACAAAATGAGTTATTGCCTATGAGACCGTGCAATGCACAGCAGGGCAGTAATTGGATTAGGAGGATGGAAGAGTGGAGGCCAATAAATTTAAACTTTTTTTTTTTTTTTTGAGACGGAGTCTCATATTCTGTTGCCCAGGTTGGAGTGCAGTGATGTGATCTTGGCTCACTGCAACCTCTGCCTGCCAGGTTCAAGCCATTCTCCTACCTCAGCCTCCCAAGTAGCTGGAATTACAGGCATGTGCCACCATGCCTGGCACACCAATGGGGTTTTACCATGTTGGCCAGGCTGGTTTCAAACTCCTGATCTCAGGTGATCTGCCTGTCTCGGCTTCCCAAAGTGCTAAGATTACAGGTGTGAGCAACCATGCCCAGACTAAATTTAAACTTTAAATCCAGATTCTGAGTCCAGGGTATTTTCCACAGGTACAACATAAAGTTACCAATGGATGGAAATGTACAGAACATATGATCACATAAAGGATTGTTGGGGAATCCTGCAATTTGGTTACTTTCCCTCAGATATCCTTCTTTCTTCACATCTAAAAATTTAAACTTTATTTTTATTTATTTTTTTGAGACAGAGTCTCATTCTGCCACCCAGACTGGAGTGCAGTGATACAATCTCAGCTTGTGAGTGAGAGGAAAAGAGGACAAGAAAGAGAGAAATCTGACATTGATTACTACAAATGAAGAAGCAGCATTGCCCCTAATCTCATTTCCATTGCTGTAAAAAAAGCCCTGGAGAACAAAGGGCAGCTGTCCCATTACTTGGATCATGACTTTCCCAATTGCTTAAGTCACTCTCCTCCTCCATACTAATAAGATACTGCAATTTATCTAGGTTAGAAGAGGGATAATGCAAAGTCAGAAACAGACAAGGTAAAAGAGTTGGTACAAAATCCAGATTGGATTTAGACTAACATTTTGCTAGAAACTGAGTAGGACAGTGACTTGTGCAATAAGCAAGGAAGTTTTTGCTGGAAACTGAAGAGGACCGTGACTCAAGCAATAAGTGAGGAAGGCACAGGCCAAGAAATGGGACTGTCTTCCTTTACTGCTCCAGAGTATTTTACGGCTATATATTCTCCCATGTATTATTTTCTGTGGCAACTCTTCCTCCATAATTCCTGGAACTGTCTTTTGTTTGTTTGTTTTTAAACACTAGATTTTTTGGAGATGTTATCTTCTACTGCAAAATGGAATTTCTGCCTTTAAATTCTACAGTTGAAGTGTGTACCAAATTCTTTATTTCCTTTAAAATGTAAGAATCGAGTCACAAGAAAGCTGGATAGCCATACAATCATCCTGAAAAGTGCTTGAAGCAAAGCTTTAGTGAGATGATTTCAACCTCAAACTGTATAGCAAGCAAACGGTTCTCCCGATGCCTTCATCATGCGAGAGATGATCTTCCTGTAGTCTCTTTTGTTGTATGTCTGCCTAGAATGCTCTTTCCGGCTCTAATGAGTGAGGCTACAGACACATGTCACCGCTCCTTTCTCTTTACTCCTCTGACCTCAGATAGCACGCAGCCAGATTCTGTCTCCATCGTTACTGCAGAAAGTGCTATCTTTAAAGGAAGATGCCTTTTGCAATCTTGTAAGAACTCCAGCTGGTCCAGCAAAGGTTGTAACTCTTTATTTTGGGGTGTCTTTATAAAAGCAACACTCTATAACTACCTGTTTCCTTATGTAAAATTCCCCTGAGTCCTTAATCACTAGGCTCAACAATGCTCTCAGGAGGCGTAAAGGCTACAAGTAAGATCTGAAAAGCTCAGTGTTAAGAATTACAAACATGTTCTTAATTATACATGGTAAATAACATACATGTTATTAATTATACCTTAACCTTCAGTTAAGTCAATAGAAACTTCTTTAATGAATATTTGCATGACATAATATATTTTAAGAGCACATCAAGTTGTGGGTCTAATGAAAGATACAGATAAAATTTCATATGGATGTAAATGAAATTTTGGTAGTGTCTTTTTTTTGTTTGTTTGAGATGGAGTCTCATTCTTGTTGCCCAGGCTGGAGTGCAGTGGTGCGATCTTGGCTCACTGCAACCTTCGCCTCCCAGGCTTAAGCGATTCTCATTCCTCAGCCTCCCAAGTAGCTGGGATTACAGGCACCTGCCACCACAACTGACTAATTTTTTTGTATTTTTAGTAGAGATGGGGTTTTACCATGTTGGCCAGGCTGGTTTCGAACTCCTGACCTCAAGTGATCCACCACCCTCGGCCTCCCAAAGTGCTGAGATTACAGGCATGAGCCACCGTGCCTGGCCAAAATTTTGATAGTTTCTAAGGCTACTGGTTTCTCTATCAGAAAAAGAAATATATGCTCCTAGATAGTCAGTGTCCAGAGGTAAAGTCTGATCACAGCAGTAATACACATACTGCCTTTAGCTGCTTCTGGGTTAAAAAGCAACTGAGGCATACAGAACACGGATGACAGATGATAGTGCTAATGTAATGGTGCCTATTGGTCATGCAGGACCCCCAGAGGAATGTAGCTCTAGATAGGAGGGCCGTGTGTTAGCAGGCCCTTCACAAAGTTTGAAGGAAGGAGTAGGTGGCCTATGTAATGGGTATTTAAAAGATTCTGGAGGAGTACACAGGAATATATTTGTTTGCTAGAGGTGCAGTAACAAAGTGCCACAGACTGGGTAGCTTAAACAATCTAATTTCCTTTCAGTTCTGGAAGTTAGGAGTCCAAGATCAAGGTGACAGCAGGGTTGGTTTCTTCTGAGGCCTGTGTCCTTGGCCTGTAGATGGCCAGCTTCTCCTTCTGTTTTCACATGGTCATCCTTTTTTGTCTGTGTCCTAATCTCCTCTCCTTTTTTTTTCCCCCTGAGACGGAATTTCACTCTGTTTGTACAGGCTGGAGTACAATGGCATAATCTCAGCTCACTGCAACCTCTGCCTCCTGATTTCAAGTGATTGATTCTCATGCCTCAGCCTCCCGAGTAGCTGGGGTTATAGGTGTGCACCACCACGCCCAGCTAATTGTGTGTGTGTGTGTGTGTGTGTGTGTATATATATATATATATATATACATATATATATATATACATATATATATATTTTTTTAGTAGAGACAGGGTTTCACCATTTTAGCCAGGCTGGTCTCAAACTCCTGATCTTAGGTGATCCGCCTGCTCTCAGCCTGCTGGGATTACAGGCATGAGCCACTGAGCCTGGCCAATCTCCTCTTCTTATAAGGACACCAGTCACATTGGCTTGAACAACGCATATGACCTCATTTTACCTTAATTACTTCTTTACCCTATCTCTAAATACAGTCACACTCCAAGGTATGGGGTTTGGGGGCTAGGATCTCAACATATGAATTTTGAACACTATTCAACCTAATTCAGCCCATAACAGAGCACTGTAGGCAGGAGCATGAAGATGTGAAAGTACATGACGATCACTGAGTGTTTGCTATGGCAGAAACATAATGTGCTCCTGAAAGAGTGAAGAGAGATGGGGCTGGACAGGTGGATGCAGTTCATAGGATTAAGGGTCTTACCTACCAGGCTAAGGAGTTTGGACTTTATCGTAAAGACTATGAGGAGCCATAGAAAAATTTAAATTATGGAAATAGCACAAAAGCACAACAAAATTTTGAATGCTCTGACTGCATTGTAGGGACTGGATTATAGAAAGAGAAAGTGTTTGAAGGCAGAGAAACTAAGAAGTTAAAGGTGAATCTGGAGAGACTGTGTAAGCTAGAAGGAGAAAGTTTTTAGGATGGCATGCAGAGAATGTAAGGGAGGAAATGGTGTGGAAGCACCTGAGACTATAAATGAGGAAGCTGACAGAATAAGGTCCCAAAGGAAACCAAAGGGGCACAAAAGACACAGAGAAAGAGATCAATGAAGAAAGGAGAAAGAAAGTGAGGATGAGGAAAGATTCAAATGCATTTGTAAAATCCCAGCCTGATGGCCTCTATTTTGTTGCTTTTTCTTCTACCGTGAGAATGGTGGATAATCTGGGATTGAAGAGAATAGTAAACATTTGGAGTACTCACTGTAACTAGAAAGCAAAAATAACCCTTTTCTGAGCCACACTGAAACCCCAGCAGAGGTAAGGTTCTCCTAAGTGTGTGACAAGGACAGAGAATAGCAGTCCTAGACCCAAGAAATTGAACTGGTTGATTTCTGTTTGCATGGCTGACAAGATTGAGGAGCCCAAAATCCTGGGCTCAGGGAATTGAGGGGGTTGGTGAGAGGGTGCTGATGATTTAGGATTCAGGCATGAGGGGAAGGAAGGGAACCAGAAGGGGCTAGAAGTCTGAAAATCTAAAATACTAGGGGTAGAGACGAGGCTGAAGAGCAGATTTCATGACAGGATAGACGTGGAATGAAGATGCCTAGGCAGTGGTGGTGAAAAGTGAGGTGTCTGCTGAAAGATTTCACAGGAAAAGTAGTTTCAGGCGGTGTCAAGGTCTTAAAGTCAGTATTAAATGAGAGGAGGATCCAAGATGGCTGACTACTAGCAGCTCAGGACTGTAGCTCCCAGAGAAAGCGCACAGAACGAGAGAACGCCACACTTACAGATGGGTTTTTGTTGCTCGTGGACCGGGGGATTCCCGGCGGAGGAGCCCCGCGGGTCGCCAGCGCGACTCTTGTGGCCGGCGCGGCGGTTCTCGGTGCAGAGTGGGCGGGACTGGGTCCCCTTTTGGTCCACGTTTGGAGCTCCGGGAAGGCGGATTCGCCTATTTGCCTGGTTGAACGAGGGATTCGGGAGGGAGGCCGGGCTGGAGGTTCCTGGGCAGAGAGGCACCACGAGTCTTGGTGCCGCTGTTTTGGGCGCAGTGGGTTGCTCGGATTTCGGCGTTGGGAATCAACAAGTTGGACGTCCACTCAGAGACCTAATTTGAAAGTTGGCAATTACAAATGACAGGCGGATAAACTTACAATGTTGGGAAGAAACCAGCATAAAAAGGCTAAGAATACTCAAAATCAGAATGCCTCTCCTTCTACAGGGGATCATAGTTCCTCATCAACAAGGGAACAAGGCCTGATGGAGAACAAGTGTGATCCATTAACAGAATTAGGCTTTAGAAGGTGGATAATAAGAAACTCTTCTGAGCTAAAAGAACATGTTCTAGCCCAATGTAAAGAAACTAAGAACCTTGAAAAAAGGCTTGACGAAATGCTCACGAGAATAGACAATTTAGAGAGGAATATAAGTGAATTAATGGAACTGAAGAACACAGTACAAGAACTTTGCGAAGTATGCACAGGTTTTAACAGTCGAATTGATCAAGCAGAAGAAAGGATATTAGAGGTAGAAGAACAACTTAATGAAACAAGAAGACAAGATTCGAGAAGAAAGTAAAAAGGAATGAGCAAAGTCTTCAAGAAATATGAGACTATGTGAAAAGACCTAATTTATGACTGATAGGTGTACCTGAATGTCATGAAGAGAATGAATCCAAGTTGGAAAAT
>CAUYLG010038380.1:0-31317 GCA_963573385.1 Cacajao melanocephalus
TTGACCTCATGATCTGCCCGCCTCAGCCTCCCAAAGTGCTGGGATTACAGGCGTGAGGCACCGCGCCCAGCGTACGGTAAAGATTTTTAAAGGAATTGGATTATGTAGGGAATGAGCTGTCATGAATGTGTATAAATCTTAGGTGACTACAGTTTGTTCTTATAGCTAATTTTTTTTACTCATACATTTTTCACATTTTTTTCTAAAATATGTTAATACTTACAAAGTTTGTTAAACAATGATGTATACATTTTCCTGTAACTAGAATTATTTTTTATGCTTTAGAATCTTTTAGATTCTACAAATAGAATGCTAAGTAAATAAGTGCTCATTGAGTTCAGTGGATCATTAAATCTATATTTCTTACAACGTTAATTTTGTATTTTACATAAAAGGGCATTAAGTTTCAAGCAAATTCACATGATTCTATGCCAATTTCAGTGATTTATCCTGTCTGTTGTTTCTTATTCTTCTAGTCTGCTCCCAGTTTTCAAGAGGAGTCTACGCTATTTTTGGATTTTATGATAAGAAGTCTGTAAATACCATCACATCATTTTGTGGAACGCTCCATGTCTCCTTCATCACTCCCAGCTTCCCAACAGATGGCACGCATCCATTTGTCATTCAGATGAGACCTGACCTCAAAGGAGCACTCCTTAGCTTGATTGAATACTATCAATGGGACAAGTTTGCATACCTCTATGACAGTGACCGAGGTAAGTGGCAGTATCTCTTCTCTTTGTAACTGGGCAAATTATATGCTTACACTTGACACTTCTATGGACGTTACAGAGCTACAAAGGTGTGATAAAGCTCAAGGATCCTCTGGTTTAATTTTACAGTGATAATGACTAATGTAATTTGAAACCTGGGAAACATATTTAGAGTAAAACAACAACAACAAAAGCTGTGTGTGCACAATTCAGAGAGATAGACTGTATCAACCCAATGCCCAAGTATTTAGTTGTAACATCAAAAGCAATTTTTGGCATCAGCAGCTAAGAACCTATAATACCTATGCCACTAGTCCAGAGTGAATGAAGTGGCTTGAGTAAAATATAAGTGAAAGATACAAATAAGAACGTTTATAGCAATGTATAGTTTTTAAATATTGTTATATGCATAAGTTTTATCAGGCATTATTATTGCTCTTGCCTTAAAACAAGATCCTTGAATCTCAGAGAATTTAAAGTTTTTCTCAACATCAACCCACGTGTGGTATAGCTTAAACACAGGACTCTGATACCAGACCCATGCTTTTGACACCATTCCACATAATTGTTTGTGATGGGATGATTTTGAGTAGCATGCCACTCTTGATTCGTGATATTATAATGTGTTGGGGGGAAGTACAACCTTTACATTTCTCGTATCCCGTGTTGTGAAGTTTAGTATTAGCACACTTGCTTGATTTATGTCATAGAATCCCAGGTGTTCTTAACTATTCCTGGGTCCATAATTGGGTGTCACTGGGTTTTTGTACTCTGTAAATTGTATGAAACATTTTTTGGTGTATGTGCTCATATGAATATATTTTTTATAAAGAGTAGCTGTAAATCAAAGACAAAAGGGTGAAGGACCACTATTGTCTGAGTACCTAAGTTCCATAGTGTGCTTCCCTCAGCAGCTTGCTTCCTGGAATATTTATAGGTTCAAATGAAAACCAGAAGCCTGTTTCCACCAAGATAGGGCACCTTGTTAACCCACAAGGGCAGACAAGAAGAGAGCCAGGCATCAGTCAATTCTCCATTGATCAGTTTGTAGTCATTTACTGCAGCAACCTCGAGTCAGGAGTGAAGGAGTTAGGTGTCTGATTCTCTTCCCTGTCCTCCTAATCCTGGGAATGAGAACACTCAGTGGAAAAGCCAGTCAGCACTATACAAGCTGAAAACAATTTGCTATGTCAACAACTATTTTCCCCTGCTTTGAGAAGGGAGTGCTTGGCTATTCCCATAGGGAATTAAAAACTACAACAGAGAACCATTTACAGTAAATATAGATTTCAGTGTGCTGGATGTTTCTGATGCACACGTATTAATGTGATAAAAGGGCTTATAATACTGAGCTTATTAAATTATTTTTCGATTTTCCTCTTGCTCTCTGATAACTTCTTTAGTATTTTTTTTATGTTAAAGCTAGCCTGAAATCTGGGTGTATTCTCAATATCTCTTTCATCCTTGCATCCTATTGATGTGATTTCTACTGCCTAATTATATTTTGTGTGTAGACACTCTTCCTTTTTGCTGCCATTACCCCAGGCCAAGCCACCATAATGTGTTCAGTCCCTCATCTCCCCAATTCCACACTTGTCGTTCTTTAATCCATTTTCCACAAAGTAGCAGGAATTATTGTTAAAAAAATTTTTTTGGACGGCATTACTCTCTTGTTTAAAACACTTCAATGGCTTCTCATGATGATGAGGATAAAATTGAAAAATTTTAGTTGGCTTTAAGGTCTTATAATATCCAATTTCCACTCAACTCTCCAATGTCTTCTGCTCTCTTGCTCACTCATTAAAGCTAAATCCATTTGACCTTCTTTCACTTTCTCAGATGCACCAAACTCTTTCACTTCAAATCTCTGCCCATATCACTAATCCTTACTCCATCTTGACAACTGGGTTCATAAATCATTTCATCAGTGATGCCTTTCACACTGTTGTCTTTCAAAGCAATCTCTTCTTTTCCTCCATAGGACTTAGGAAATTTATAATGAATGGTGATGTTCATTCTGTCACTTGAGAACTGCCTATTGAGTCCCTGCTATAATGCATAGACTGTCTTAGTTTCATAGGATAAGTATGTTTTTCATGAAGGTGTGGCAATAAGCTCCAGGAAGAGAGTACCCAAGCCATGCCCAGTGTACTGGATGTTCAGCTCATGACTCTGTACCCAGTAATTCAGATAATGCTAGAAACAGAGTTGATGTTCAGCAAATGGTGTTAATAAGTAAATGAGTAAAACATCTGTGTGCGGTATTTTAAGTTCAAGATGATTGTAGAAGCTAAGTTTTGCTTGCAAAATTGAAGAATTGAATGATTAATTCTCTTTGCACTTTGACAAGGTTGATGGAAGATGGCATTTTAGTTTAGGAATATACTTCACCTTCATCATTACACTCACCATTGCTCCCTCGAGTTAAAACTGAACTTTTGAGAAAATTCAAATAGACAACAGCTGATATAAGTTTAAAAAAAGAGAAACGCTAGTATTTGAGGAGAGATACTCAGAAAGACAGGCTCTGGCATTAGCAGGTGAAGATGGATGGACTATGTACTTGTGGAAAAATCTGGAACATTTTAAAATACTTTTATTAATACTTGGAAATATTAAATGAAATTGAAGTGATGAGATAATCTCCAATTATTATATTGTACAAATTGATTTTGAGTTCAAGTGCATCTGTTGAAATAAGAACATCAGAGTGATAATATGAAGTAATTACATATTAAAGTCAAAATGACCTTATGCATACGTTTTCAAGGTGCTATCAAGTAGCTGTTGATGTTTTAATGTGAAAAGCATTACACTGGCCTTTTATCTGAAGTTATTTTCAGAGATAAATATGTCAGACTCTCATAATACTGGCAAATGACTTGACCTTTGTGTAATATTTTACTTGGCTCATGGAAATGGAATTTTTGCTACCCATTTTTTTTTCTTATTGATGGCTTAATTTTATAGCTTTGCCATCATATTACATTTTAACAAGCTTATTCATACATTGAGTATGTTAACTGTTTTCCCCCATTTGGTCCGAAAACCATTTTGCTTATGCTTCAAAGTAGGCATCTCCTGTCTTTAGTGTCACATGATTTGAATAATGCACCTGTGTTCCCTTTATCCATATTAACCACAGTTTGGAAAATAGATTCCATGGTTTCATCTTTCTACCTCTGTCTCTACACACCTCAGTTTCAAATAATTTGGTCTGTCCTTGGTGTGGCCCTCTCTTCACCTCCTTGATTATATGTGTGTGTGTGTGTGTGTGTGTGTGTTTCCGCTCTGATCATCTTTACTTTAGAGTCTAGGTCAGGAATATATATTGTTAAATTTTAATGTTTAAATGTGTAAATGATTGCTCTTTGGAATAGCATATGGCCCAAATGTGAAAATGGTCTCCCAACATTCTGCCCTAATCATGAGCTAGAAGAAAAAGACTTAACATTGTTCTATGCTGCTTAATTTCATTATCCTTAACTAGTGAAAGCCATTCCTGCTTCCTGGCTATCTGCCCAAATGCTGAGCAATAAGTCAAAAGACTATATATCCCACTTGTAAACGATGAGGGACATGGATGCATGGATAGAAACTTCTTTATAGAGCAACATCTTTGTGTGAAACCCTCTTTGACTAATCTAAGTTTACTGGTGACAGGAGAGCTGAAGCTGTGCCTCTGATGCCAGGAGATCTTTCAGGTTGCTGGTGTCTTCCCCTCACCCAGGACGTGGCAGCAGCCTGGTGCTTCTTAATGACCCTGAAAGCTGCATATCACTCCATAAAGAGTACATAAATAGAACTTCAACACATTTGTAACAATAGAGCAATGGGGTTACCTATGTTCATGCATTCAAGACTACATAATAGTTTTATTTTTGGATATATATGTTGTAAGTTGAATGAGAATTTAATCCAAATGTGTTTTTTATTTATTGGTTTAATATCAACAAGGTAAGATAATACATTTCTATAGACAGTAGGTAAAAACAAAGTTAGCACCTTATATCTGTGTGTCTTGGTTTTAATTTTGAACAATATTATTTGTCCCCTGAAGGGAAGGCACTTTGCCTGCAGTTCCAGGAAAACATCATGCATAGAACAAAAATGCTTTCAAATTATAATTTTTTCCTCATATTCTTTTTTTTTGAGACAGAGTCTTGCTCTGTCACCAGGCTGGAATGCAGTGGCGCAATCTCGGCTCACTGCAGTCTCCGCCTCCTGGGTTCAAGCGATTCTTCTACCTCAGCCTCCCGAGTAGCTGGGACCACAGGCACGTGCCATCACGCCTGGCTAATTGTTTTGTAATTTTAATAGAGATGGGGTTTCACTGTGTTGGCCAGGTTGGTCTCTATCTCTTGACCTCGTGATCCACCAGCCTCTCCTCCCAAAGTGCTGGGATTACAGGCGTGAGCCACCGTGCCCGGCCTCCTCATATTCTTGAGAGAGCTGATCAGGGAAATATATGTTAATCTAATTTGGCCTAGGCATGCTGCCATGATTTAGTGATCATAAATATTAATTTCTATGCTTGAAAGAGTAAGTACAGTTAATTTTAAGTGGAACAAAGAAAATAATTTTAAGCAGTAAGACATGGTTTAAATAAAATGTATCTTTTGGCAGTAATCATTTTTAATTTCACCCTTTAATGTGCAAACTGACAGACTTCACCTGTGTATCAGGTGACCTTTTAAAGGGTTTGTGTATAGACAGATGGCTGATGGCTTGTCTATAAATCAAAGTATTATTAATACTGGGTCAAGATGAGAGTATCACTGATTGACTAGTAGTAATATTTCGGGAGAATTTTAGGTAGATTGTCACTTTTGAATAGATTATACAACTACAACCACTCAGTAACATAGGCACATGAAGAAGTAATGCAATTTAACATTATTTAATCTAGTCATTTTTTATTTTCACCAAACATCTAAGAATTCTGTAGAGTTTAGAACTTACTTTTAGACTCTATCAATATTCTTGAGAGTTTAAAAGAAGATACTGTATTTTAAATATATTTACTAGGAGGAATAATGTTCCATATTTCTTCTGTTTTTAGATGAACAACTATGTATCTCTGCAGTTTTGTTTTAAGTAATTCAATAAAAATAAGTGAGTCTCTGCTATAGAAATTCAAAAATCCTAATATAGTATTATGGATATTAGAGTTGAAAGACTATTGCATGCTAATAGCTTTAAATCAGTGTTTATGCAGAACTCCCATTGTCTGTACAACTTTATCTTTTGAATTACGGGATGAATATATTCATAGACAGGTCAGAGCTAGTTTGTGTGCAAGGAATAGAGGGAGCTCTCAAGTCATACTTTCTCCTCTAATTGAATATGGTACAAAGAGGTCAAGAGCACAAATCTGTGTTATGTCTGAAGAGTTTAATTTCAACTTCGTATACATTTTCTGTGATTTTCAAATTTTAAAATGCTATATTCATTATAAAGCAATCAGACAATACAAAACTCTTAGTTGTGAGGAATGAAGAGATCAAGTTGAGTGAGAGTTTGAGAGTCAGTTATTATCACTGAAAAAAAATCCAGGAAAATGGGTTATTAAGCATTGGACAGTGGTCTCTTCAAATTGCATGTCAGATAATGTAGTGGTTTGTGAATTACTTCTGTCTGTTGTTAGGAGGTGATTTACTATTATTCAGTGATGTCTGATAAATAATGATGAAACTGAATTTATTAAGCCTGATATAGCACTACTTGAGCAGCTTAGTTTCTTAATAAACAGATGTAATTTTTGTTAGCTTTTACAGGTTACACAACATTAGTCTTGAGAATTTAATAACAGTGAATCCACAGAAACTGTAAATTACTTTTGATGCATAGAACAAATGAGTTTGCAAGTTAGAGAAATTTCTTAGTTATTATTATTATTATTATTATTATTATTATTAATGGAGTCCTGCCCTTTCACCTAGGCTGAAGTGCAATGGCGTGACCTTGGCTCACTGCAACCTCTGCCTTCCAGATTCAAGGGATTCTCCTGCCTTAGTCTCCCAAGTAGTTGAGATTACAGGCACCTGCTACCATGCCCAGAGAATTTTTGTATTTTTAGCAGAGATGGGGTTTCGCCATGTTGGTCAGGCCAATCTTGAACTCCTGGCCT
Source organism: Cacajao melanocephalus (assembly GCA_963573385.1). Taxonomy (NCBI): domain Eukaryota; kingdom Metazoa; phylum Chordata; class Mammalia; order Primates; family Pitheciidae; genus Cacajao; species Cacajao melanocephalus. The sequence continues at coordinate 6,844 of CAUYLG010038380.1, forward strand.
CAAATGATCTGCCCGCCTTGCCCTACCAAAGTGCTGGGATTACAGGCATGAGCCACCACACCAGTGCAAGTTAGAAATTTATTTAAATGCCTTCTTACTGACTTTATACATCATCTCTATATTCTTTTGCAAAGCGAACTGCTAAAAATTTTAGATTTAGGATTCCTGCTTGATGTAATACATTTACAAGGTGTCATTTATATTTAAACTTTCTTGGAATATATGTTAAAAGTTGAGACATAATGTTAAGAGCATCACAGCCTGAAATTTTATTATGTAGTACACTTTATAATTAAATAAAACAAAATGAAATAAGCGATTTCAGAGAATAAGGGATGCTTACTGGTAATTGCTATATAGTAATATATGGATAGCACAGAGAGCCCATCCGTGGATATAATGTCTTTAAGAAGGCGACAAGAGGGAGTTGAATCATGACTGGATGTGGGAAAGTAGAACCTAGCACATGGAAAATGTCTTAAAATTTAGATATTTCTTTTTCTCTTACTTGTGGAGAAAACTGGATAGACTTAATGGCTGTTTTCAAGTACATTGGTAGCTGTTGAATTGATCGTAATGACCGGCTGTGCGAATTCTGTCTCTACTGATGAAAAGGGAAGGATTTAATTGATCTATAGTGTATGGAAATCATAGGTGATCTGTGATGCATTTTAAAGATTTGTCATTGAAAGTTTTAAAAAATGACATGTGATCTTTTTATATTATCCCTTGAGAAATTTATGTTTATTTATATATTTTGCCAGAAGACTGGACAGAGGAAACTAATTTCATTTTGCCAGAAAAAAATTCAACTTTTTGCAGCATATGGTCCAATCTTTCATTCTGAAATAAAAGTAAATTATTTTTAATGTTTATTATAAAATATTTTAAATAACAAATTAGAAAGAATGCTATAAAGATTCCCAAATACTTTTAATCTGGCTTTACTAAAGACTAGTATATGAGCAATTTTGCTTGATCTATATCTCTTTGTTCCCTGCAATTATTTAGAAACAAATACCAGACATCCTGCCATCTCATCTATAAATATTTCAGCATTTATTTGGAAAAAAAATGATTCTTTTAAATTTAACTGCAACAGCATTATTATACATAGACAACTAACAATTCATAAACATTATTTCTTTCCACTGTTTGTTTGAAGCAAGACAAATATGAGTTCCATATATTGCAATTAGTTAATATAACTTTTAAGACTTTCATTATGTAATGCAGTTCCCACAGTCTAGATTTTGATGATTGCAACACTATGGTGCTTAAAATATTTCCTTCCATATATGCCCTATAACTTGGTAGTTAGATTTGGAAGCTTGATGAGATTCAGGTTTACAATTTTGGTATAAATGTAACCAACACTGAATAGGTATATACCTATTCAACACCAAAATAGGCGATATTGAATATTATTATTTGGAGACATATATCTCTGTTGTCTCTCTTTTTGGGAAGTTACCAGCAGTTGATGATTGTTGCCTTGATTCATTAATTCAGTATGTGTTACAAGATGGTGATAATTTTAAATCTATATTCATCCATCATCTATTAGCTGGAGTATTTCCAAAAATAAAGACATTTAATTCATTATTACCCTGAAAGTGGTTCATATAGGAAATGCAGGAAAATGCTTGTTTTACTTTATTATTTACCAGTCTTCAAATTAATTAATTGGTTCCCTAGCATCCACCAAAGGCAGGCACATTATTAAAACATATTATTATCTCATAGGTTTAAAACAGTTTATGTATTTAAGTAGTTTACAGTTATTATTCTAATTAATATTAGGACTATTTGAATACTGATTAGAGTAATAAATGCAAAATACTTAAATATATAAACTATGTATTTGAGGAGTTTGTGTGTTTAAGTATTTTGTAGTATTATTGTACTATTTTATGTTTTTAAGTATTTCAAATTAGCTCCTTTGTGCTTTGAGGTAATGCTGATGGTTTTAGAGAGTTCCTTCACTTCTGGTGTCAAAATATGTTTTAGATTCATCTTGTACACTTTTTGACCAATATTGAATCCACAAAATTTTTAATGGTAGTTTTTCTTTTATAAAATAGTATTCAACAAAATTGATAATAGATATTTTTATAGCAAAAAGATTTAAATAAAATTTGGTATCTGAATTTAGATTATGAAGAAATATGATCATTAAGTGAATCCTACATTTTATTAATCAAAAGGGACCAATATTCTTTAGAAAAAGATGCAGGCTTTTCTCGAATCAGGAAGATGATTTGCTGAGTTCTGGATTCATTCTAGAGTCTTGATTTTATGTTGTTTATTAAGTTATCAATAAAATGTTGAATTTGATTTTGCTGTGAATAGTTGAAGGGATGTGAAAGACAAGTTTATGTGCCATGTCCAAGTGCTAAATTGAGGTTAAAACTTTTCAGGAAATAAATCCTCTAGTTGTACCTCTTTGTCCTAAGTATGAGGTAATACGTGGACAATTTAAAAAAATTTCCAAGTAATATGATTCTATAAGCAAAGTTACTAACAGAAAAACATTCATATTTAGAAAGAGAAGTTAATTTATGCTAGAGAAGTAACTGCCACCATCTGGTTATAGGTGACCACTTCAATCTCTCCAGGTTCATTCCCAGGAACAAAAAAAAAATATATATATATATATATATATATATATATATATATGACAGAATACTGTTGAAGGAAAAAAAAATGAACCCCAAACTGTTGACTAGAAAGCAATAAGAGAAAATATAGCAGCCTCATAGAGATTATTGGCTCTTATCTTCACATAGACTTACATAGATTCCTCTCACTGAAAATGTACTCATCTTTTTCAGGATACTAATATCAAATGACAGACTGTCATATACGACTAAATAATTTTTTTCCATTCTATAAGAATAAGATATGTTTGTGATGGCATTCACTTAAAACAAAGGTATTAACATTACACTTTAGTAATATTCTAAAGAAGACAGCTGAGAGGGTTGAAAGAATAGGATATTATTTTCTACTCAACCAATGACTCCTTTGGTCAGAACAGTAACATTTAGGTAATGAGTTTTTGATGTGAAGTGACATTAGAAGTTGATAAAGATCATAGCTATAGCTTTTCTCGAAGGAGTCAACATTCCTTTAGTTGCACAAATATATCTGCCTTAAAAATATATTCACTGGCACTTTCATAAACAGTTCTGAGTTATTCACGTATCTTTATCAGTCATCATTTTTCTTTGCCTTCCTAGGCTTATCAACACTGCAAGCTGTGCTGGATTCCGCTGCTGAAAAGAAATGGCAAGTGACTGCTATCAATGTGGGAAACATTAACAATGACAAGAAAGATGAGATGTACCGATCACTTTTTCAAGATCTGGAATTAAAAAAGGAACGACGTGTAATTCTGGACTGTGAAAGGGATAAAGTGAACGACATTGTAGACCAGGTTTGTCACTTTCTGTTTTCTAATGATGCCAAATATAGACTATGCATGCAGTGTCAGCATTTGCAATGTGTATTTGTGTTAGGTGCTTGAACAGCAGTTTTTGCTTTATGTTTTATGTAGGATGCAGCAAAAATCATCAATTAAATTATCTCTGGCTTCAGTTAGCAATAGCAAATGGTCATCATTAATGCTGACACATCATATTAATCATTAAGTAAATTCGCTATATAATTCCTGAATTTTATGTTTTATATGATAAATATTACTAAACTTTGATATTTTGATTTGAAAATTTTAAATTTAAATCTGGTGAATTTTTTGGAGTTAAAGAAATAGACATGTATTAAGTTAAAACAAGTTGAGTTCTAAGGGAAAATTGAGTAATCCATGATTTTTTTTTGAGATACATAGACTATCTATTCCTCCAGAAAGAGTGTATATTTATTTTTGCAAGATATATTTTTTTCTTCTATTAAGGGACTTGTGTCACTATAAAAACATTGATTGGGAAATTAAAATATGTGAGAAGGACACATTTGGGCTGTGTTTTCTATTTGAGAAGTAAACTAGATGCATCCCCTTGGGCTGTTTGAAAGAGTATCATGATACCAGTGATAAGGATACTTTTATCTGTGCCTAGAAACTACCTTGCTTCAGTTTGAGATCTTTCAGGATAGGGGAGCCATGCAGTATTATCCTAATAAGACAGATAAAATCCACCATGATTTACACATAGGATAAGTGACTAGGGAATATGGTGACACGACAGCATCATCATGATTGACTGAATAAGGTCTCCTTTACTGGAGACCTTTATCTGAATCTCTTCCTAGCTGATAAATGTGTATGTGTGTGAGTATGAGTGTATATGTGTGTATACACATATGTACATATATAAGTGCACATATATATATTTACACAGTTGACCCAACCAATATCCTACCATTGACCAGAAGCCTTACAGATAACATACAGTCAATAAACACATATTTTGTATATGTATTATATACCATATCCTTGTAATAAAGTAAGCTAGAGAAAAGAAAATATTACTTGGAAAATCATAAGGAAAAGAAAATATATTTACTATTCACTAAGTGAAAGTAGATAATCATAAAAGCCTTCATCATTGTCATCTTTACATTGAGTAGGCTGTAAAGGAGGAGGAAGAAGAAGGGTTGGCCATGCTGTCTTTAGGTGGCAGAGGTGGAAGAAAATCCGTATATAAGTGGACTCACATAGTTCTAACCCATGTTGTTCAAGGGGCAACAGTATACAATGGCTGCTGGTACGTCAGAATACTGTAGAAGAGCAAGGAAAACAGACACTAATGCATTAATGCATACAGCAGTGTGTTTTTTTCCTTGCCCTTTTACAGTATTCTAAGACACTAGGAAAAAAACTCTTCATTAATTTGTTCAACACAAAATATTCTGCAAACATAAATGTTGATGAAATCCTAATTAATACATAATAATACAGGTCCTAAGACATACAAAATAGATCATTCATGGAGTATTGAATAACTGAATAGAACTAACTTGTTATGCAGAAGAACTAAATGTTGTATGCCAGAGAGGTGAATAATTTCAGTAGAAAAATCTTGTTTCCAGTCTCAGGAGATGAAGCTAAGAATGTTTTTAACCTGAAGGCCTCTTGTTAAAATGTGAACCTCAAAAACTCATTTGAATTTCATAAGGGGTTCTCATTAAAACTGAATTTTTATCATATTCATTAGTCTTTGGTTTAAAAAATTTAAGTATTCCTGACTCATCATCATAAATGTTGGTGAAAGACTATTATAAAAATATATTTTTCCAAAACCAGCAAAGAGAAACTACAAAATAAAATGGGAATGTATTAGAAGTGATGTTTTAAAGTAAATAAGATTATGGTTACATAAATGTCCATTATGATTATCTACTCAAAATGCAGATTATTTTGCACATATATAAATCCCTTGAATGTATTAAATGAGCATGCAATGGATGGCCTCAGCAAACATTTATTGAGGCCATCCTCTGGGCCTGAAATGAAGGATTCAAAGAAAGGTAAGAAAGAGTACTGTCTGTATACCATGAAATCATTGTTTACAGATTTTAAAGTGTACACATATAGCACTACAGTATTACAAGTTAAAATGTAGTTTAGGAGCATGGAGAGGAAAGAACCTTTCTTAACAGGGGAAGGATCATTTGTGAAGGGTTCACATAAGACGTGGCATTTGGCTTTGCTTGGATTCATTCATTTATTTGTTCAGTAAATACTCCCTGAGCATCTAATGTTTGCCAGACAGGCACTGCAGTAGATCCAAGAAAGCAATGTTAAACAAAATAGGCCAGGCACCATCAGTGAAACTATTAATAACGTATTTACGGAAGTTAATATATAATTATTCTAATGGAATACACTATAAATGAAAAGAATAGTATGTTACGAGAGATCATTACAGAAAGAAATAATTTAGATTTTTTTTTTTTTTTGAGACGGAGTCTCTCTCTGTCACCCAGGCTCACTGCAACCTCCACCTCCTGGGTTCAAGTGATTCTCCTGCCTCAGCCTCCTGAGTAGCTGGACTACAGGCATGCACCACCATGCCCAGCTAATTTTTCTATTTTTAGTAGAGATAGGGTTTCATCATGTTGGTCAGGCTGGTCTCAAACTCCTGATCTCGTGATCCACCCACCTCGACCTCCCAACGTGTTGGGATAACAGGCATGGACTATGAGTATTTTATTATCATTTGATAAAACCATGACAGCCCAGATTTCTAACTATTAGAAAAAAGATTCAGCCATCAAAAACATTTATAAATTAATGCAACTTTTCTATTGATAGTGCAATACTAATTGTTATTATAACACAAAGGCATGGCGGTTAGTATGGCCAATGCAAATTTTTATGTAGATGCCAGGCTAGTGAATTTTCATATCCTTCCCTTCTCTCAAGTAAACTGAAGTAGGGACTACTGGTATCACCTTTTATGCTATGTTTTTAAATATTTCTCAGCAGGAAGACATGGATGATTCAGAGAGTAGAATGTACAGTAAGCAAAGCTAACAGATGTCAGCAGGAAATAGGAGGGACATAATCAATCTGATTCAGTTGATGCTAATTCACATGTTTTCCATTCAGAAGGACATCTTTTCTTCAGAATTCTCCCTTTAACATGGAAGGCTAAGTTTCTTGGAAAAGGCAATTTAGTCATGTTATGTAAAACTGAGTCAGAAAACAATATGTTTTAACTTCCTTTCAAACAGCTATGGCTTAATATCTAAGTGACATATGGTAGAATCGTTCCTAGGATTTTGTTCTTGCTCTTTAACTAATAGCATTGATCTGGAGCACCTGACTATGTTTGAGATTAGACAAAGTCAGGGTAGTTTTCTCCCAGGGGGTGTAAGAATTGTTCAAGAGTTAATAAGGCAAAGGATATGGTGGTGGAGCTTTCCAAGCAGACAAGCAGAGGAAACAGAATGTGTGAAGCCCCGAGGTGATAAGAAGAAGCTTCTCTTGAACAGAAATCCTAAGAGGGTTAATGTGACTTTAGAGGGGGAATAGGAAAGTTGAGCCTAGGAAACTTGCAAGATCATTGGACTTTGCAAAGCAAAACACACCAAAACCATTTAACCAGAGAAATATTTTGGTTTGAATTTCTATCTATAGCCTTAACATTTTATGCCTTCCATTGGTGTGATTATCTCCTTTCAAACATACATTACACTACATTTGAATGTCCATGTACCAGGACTACAGCATGGTCAGTTTGTCTATTTCTATTCTCTTCATAATTTTGTAATTGATATAGATCAAAGTCAAATTGATCAATGATGTCTAAAAGCGTTGTCAGCATTACCACGATGACCACTTGTTCCATAATGTGTTTATCTTGACATTCATCTTAGATTTAGATTTGTGGAGAAAAATTGCCTTCTCTGATACTTTGCTGTCTAGAGCTGAAATATTGTCCATTTGAACTAAATTATAAACATTTCATGGTCCTTAGGATAGGAATGTTACTTTATATGTCCATATAAGAATTTTTTATATGCTTTTTAATAATCTTTTAAAATGTATGTAGTACTATGAACTCTATGTGTATTTATCTGAATATAGACATATGAATATAAAATCTCAGATATAAACAGTTTGAGCTGTTTAAAGTTTTATTAAAGAGACAAAAACACAGCCTTTGAAGGAATAGAATTATGACTTTCATAGATTAAAAATACTTTGGTTTTAAGCTTCTTAACATTTTGTGGTTTTATTTTTTGTTCTTGACAAAAATGAAGTAATAATTTTTGTTTAGTTAATGACTTCCTGAAAGATAATCACTTCTTCAGTATTAATTTGTATTATTACTTCTTATTAGAGAAATATTCTCTAATTTTGATAATTACATTTTATCAAAAATAACTTATTTTGGCACATCAAAAAATCTAGCAGATAAAATTCTACCTTTTTTCCTGAATCAGATCATAATACCATTAATTTTACATTGGCATTATTTGTATTAATTCAATAATCATTTATTTGTCCTTGTTAGGTTATTACCATTGGAAAACATGTTAAAGGGTACCACTACATCATTGCAAATCTGGTAGGTGAATTAATCGGTATGTATTATTTTACTAGATATGCTTATTCATTAAATATTTAAATTTGAATGGTCAGCATTTATCAGTGGTGTTTAAAAAAATATAGTTTGATTGTAATTAGCCAGATGTGGTGGCGGGCACCTGTAATCCAAGCTACTTGGGAGGCTGAGGCAGGAGAACCACTTGAACCCAGATGATGGGAGTGGCCGTGAGCTGAGATGGTGGCATTGCACTCCAGCCTGGTGACAAGAAAAAAAGTTCATCTCCAAAAATAATAATAATAATAAATATATTTTGATTGTATTTGATAGATTAGATGTTTTTTGAAATTATGTTTTATAATTGCTTTCCACTTTATATCTTCTAATCAATTTTCTATTACTATAAAAGACATAAGAATTTATAGAACAATATTTGACAAGCTTCATAAATTGTCTTAGATGGTATATTTTAAGAAAGGGAAAATGTTCAAAAATATGTTGTTTAATTGTCCACATATTCCCTTGTCTCTGTTTTTCACTGTCTGTTTTTTACAAACTCTGCTCTCTGCACATTTATTTTTTAGCATATATAGTATCTGAAATAAATGCAAATTTGTGAGAATGTCTTAGTACAAAATTAAACTCAAAATTATCTAGAATATTGAGATATTATGTATTATTTCTGATTTCCTACTTACTGTATAAAGCAACACAATGAAAATTGAATTTCTATAGCTGATTATCTTTTCATTAAGAATCCTGTAAAAATGAGGACCACTTAATCAAGGCTTCTTGGGTTTGTGTTTTCTCTGGACTGTGGTCACTCACATTGGCTCAGAATAAAGCTTTTACAATGAAAACAAAAGAGAGTAGTATACTGAAGCAACAGAGTAGTTAATTGTATTTCCCTCTTTTAAGTATCATAGAGGCAATTTAGAATTATCACTAGACATTTCTTTTTCAAAATAATTTAAAGCCTTTACTGCTCCAAAGTTTGTTATTTAAATAAGTAAGACGCTATGTGATTCAGGACCACCCTCCCCCTGCAGCCTGTCTCACCCACGAACAGGAAAAAACGGTGAGAAGAAGAGGGAGAGAGGCAGAGAACTTATTCTAAATAGCGCAATAGGGCTTTGAAAAGCTTTTGACGTATAGGAATGTAGATTTGTTGCATGATTCCTAGTGTATCAGATTGTTACATCAGGAGACATTCGTTCTAGTGGTGACAGAAAGAGATAAAACAATACAATATTTACAGCCTTTCAACTGATAAATATTGTTTTCACTAGAAGTTGGAGGAATTTAGAATATTAAATCTCAAACTTGCATGCTATTGGGTTGTTTAAGACAGAATTTCTGTTTGGCGATGAAATGGGTAATACTAAAGAAATTCTCTAGGACTTTCCTTTAGAGTGTATTAAGGAGATGCTAAGGACTCCCTAAAGAGAAGCAAAAGTTAAACTAGGTGAAGTTCTGTATTCAGTCTCTCCAGAACCACATTATGTGCAGGAAACAGCCTGGAGAGTCAGTCCCCTGTGTGAATTGTGCCATTTGATGAACAACATAAGCCACATTGAAAGCTGTGATCTTTAAAAATGTACAGATGGAGAAGATTATATTGGAACATTGAGAAATAATGACAGAACGTGGCTCATCAATTTGAGAGCTGATATCCAATGCTATGAAAAAGGAAATAGGTGTTTGAATGAGCAAAGTAAAAAGAAATGTTGTCATGCTTCTAGGGAGAAATCTACCTAGTATTTTATCTGAATTAAAGTTCTGTTTTTCTTTTCCTCAGTACTTGGTTTCTTTGCTAGATGGAACTTCTAGTGAATCAGTAAGTTCAAAAGGCTGTATAGTGTTGCAATTTCTGAGAATTTAGAGGACACTTGGAAATTTCACTGACCTTCAAAATTAAGGAAGGCCACCCAAAGTTAAAGGGCTTTCATTTTCCAAACTCTTGAGACTGTCTTTTTTTCCTCCTTGTTCATGTTGTAATGAGTTTATAATAGGAGGCTACAGAAGATTTTTTTTAAATCTGCAGAAAATATTATTGATTAATTTCTTAAGGAATTGTTGAATGCTTGATTGGGCTCCTAAAACACAGTCTGTGATTAAGTCCTTGACAATAGCATTGAAAAGGGTAACTTGTACGTAAAACAATGAAGCAGTGGTCAGAAGGAAATCCAGTTCTCATTTCCCCACCCTTACTACCCAGATGAATTTAATTCTTTAAAAAGTCATGGTTCCATAATGCTGATGACTTTACATGTCTGCCTGCTGATATTTTAAATTTTCACAGTTTATTAATGAAGACTTACCTTCTGTTTTAAGTCTCTTCAAATACAGCTCCAGGAGTAGTAATGTTCACTTTAACTTGATGAATTGTTGCCATCTCTTTTGTTAACCTTTGTCCTCTCTGCTGTGATTTATTCTCTTTTTTCCTTCTTCCTCTATTTTGCATCTCATAAATTGAAGTTTCAGAAAAGAAAGAAGAAAACTTAGGGAAATACATATTCTCACTAAAGCCAGCTTGAAAGCTTATTTAAAGTTTCGGTTTAAATGTCATTGCAGTAAAACAACAAAAAAATGACAGTAAAAGAATAAAAATTATGTAAAACCTTAGAGAAAGAGAAAATAGGAAAGGAAACATTAACAGATGCAAAAAATTAACAAAGTTTTTCAGGACACATAGCAGATAAAAGATGAATTCCTGGCATAGCAAAAAGAAGGAAGATTAAAAAAAAAAAAGGCCCTGTCAGGGTGGGATATAGATGAGAACAAACATGTTCATTCTGCAGGACCCCTGTGAGATTCAGTCTTAGAAGAGCCAGAAACCATGGAAAGTAAGGTTGAGGTGTGGAGCTAAACCATCATTATTCATGTACACATTCTCGAGTAAGTGCTTTCAGGGGTAACCTGTAAGAGAGTGAGGGAAGCAAGAGATAGAAAGAAAAAACGCTGAGTAAGAATGTGGTTTGAGGTGAGATTTGGATTTAGTCTGTTCCCACTGGGCACTTTGTTGTACAAATTGCACTGCAGTCATTCAGCTTGAGACAAGAGGTCTTTGTATGTAGACCTCAGTTTCCAGTTTTTGCTATTGAGCAAGGGCCATTGGCCGGGCAGCTTTGGTTGTCCTAGGGCAATTATGTTGGAAAGATTATGGATGTTAGCCATTGGCCAAAGCAGGGGAAGTTCCTAGGGGATGAGCAAATCAAATACACATGTAAAGTGCATCCTAGGAAACCTGGATGGTTCACAAGGATCAAGGGACATGCTTCAAAGGCCATAGGGAATAATTGGATACCCCAAGGACTCTTTCCACACAACCCAAACAACCAGGTAACTACAAGTCCTGGTCCTTAAGCACCTACTTCCTCTCTTGATAATACTTCTTACTAGAGAATGTGAATTAGAGAATATCTTAGATGCAGAGATGTGAGCAACTAAGTGAATGTCTCCATATGAAATTCTAAACTTCATCATCTGCCATCCTCCATCCTGTCCTTAAAATTTAGCCAAGCATATGCACTTGTATAGGAAATTTGAAGATTCTGAAGAATCCGAATGGCCCAGAGAAAAGAACTTGGATCTGGACAAACAACACTGCTATCCACCCCACCTCACCATCTACCTCATAGTGAAGCATACTCGTTAATGAGCCTTGCCCATTCACATGGAAATACCAAGAAATATTTTGGTGTCTTCCTCTTAACTAGCCCAGCATAACTTGATTTTTGAGAAAAAGTCCTTACCATGAAGTATGCAATACAAACAGACACATGGCAGGAAACATGAGAAAAAATTTAAAAACTGTAATTATTATCTGCCTATAAATAAGGAGAAATATTTTATCCATAAAAGAGAGAAGAGGATGCTATGAGAAGAAAAAGAAATGGAGAATAAGAGTTCTAGAAAATTAACTTCTTTTGTTTCCTAGAATAATAGGTTAAATGAGTTGCAAGATAAAGTTGAGAAAATCTTCCAGGTTATGTAAATCTTCCAGAATATGTAAAATTTACAGATATTTATCTGTATTTTATTTCTATTTTATATTCATGTTGTCATAATCTGGAATATTTACATAATCTGGAAGATTTCCTCAACTTTATAGAAAAAGTTAATGTATAAGGGGCTTTGACATTTAATTTAAGAGTTATAGTATCTTAATAATTGATATTCTAGAAAGAAGAGTGAAACCACGGGAAGGAAAATGTTAAAGCAACATTTAGAAACATTTCCAGTACTGAATCACATAAATCTGCTTATAGAATATATACAGTAATAAAAGAAAAAAGACCTACAGTGACACTATCATAATGGAATTTCAGAGATAAAGAGAAGATTTAAAAGTTTCTAGCAAGTGACTGGAGGTGGATATGAGTGGGAAGTAGATCACATACCAAAAAATTAGAAATAACATATTTTTCAATAGAAATATTGGAAAATGAAAGTCAATGGACAGTGCTTTCAGATGATGAGTTTTTTCAACATAAAATTCTATACCAAGCCAAACTACTAACCATGTATCAGGATAAAATAAAGTTATGTTTCAGACATGCAATGTCTCAATATATTTGTCTCCAAAGGGTTTCAGTAAACTATCAGAGGACTCCAGCAGAGGAAAGAAGTAAATCAAGAAAGAGAAATATGACCAAGGAAATGGGTTTTAAATTAGAAAAGTGGTGAAGGACCATGCTAAAGTAACAGCTGTAGAGTAGATGGAGAGAATGGCCAATTTGGATTCCAGTATTAAGAAGGGGGTCTCCTAGAAATTAAAAGTTCAAGAAAGAATTGAAATAGATTACCTGATATGTTTGATTATTTTATTTTTAAAAAAGCTTTACTCATAGGCATGAAGGGTTTTTATGGAAGCACTGGAAAAAAAAAACGGATAGCAGGGAAAAAAATCTCTAGCAGAGAAAAAATGGGACATGATTATATACACAGGCTGAGAAAATGCTTAAGAAAGAAAATGCAATCCTAGTACACTATTTGGCTTTGCTGTTAATAACATTCAGAATTATAAATGTGTAAACTGTAAGTACTGATTAAAATGGGTAAGAAGATAAATGGTTTTGTCATGTAAGCAAGTTATATACTCATCTGGGTTACAAGAAAACTCAATAAAAATTTCTAAAATTGATAAGAAAGAGCAATAAAAATGTGTCATGCAGAAGTGAGAGACAAATATGTGAAAAGCAAATATATTAAAATTGCATCTTCTGAAGGAGCTTAACTGGAACATACATAGGGAAAATCAGAGAATACACGATTTTTGTTAAATAATTATTCATACTATTTGCATTATCTTGATAAAAACAACAAAAAAATGGTGAACCAATAAAAAGTAATTACATTCTCCTTCAGCTAAATTATATAATAATATATATGTTTTAATATCAGTAACAAAGAAAAGATCCTCCTACATTTTGGGGTGTGGTAATTCAAAATTAATTTAGGCTACTTTCAACTTTTACGTACAATAATATAGAATAAGTATTTGTGAAGTGTGAAAAAATTTATAATTGTGATATATGGAAATTAATTTCATCTTTGAGAGCGATATACTATCCAGTTGATAAAATTCATGTCAGCAGAATATTTGAAATCAATGTAAACGTCACATAATAGTTATTTAGTAATGAATGAATTCATTTTAATAATACAAGAGAAATAGACTTTTTCCAAAATTTAATATATTCTATAAAATTAGCTTCAGGTTTAATGTGAAATTGTTTAATTGTTCTCATATAATGACTGGACACTTCGTACTTCCCACTCTCATTTTGAAAATGTTCATATGACCTGAGTGAAGAAAAAATTCAAGCAGAAGTAACTTGCTCACAAGGCTGTAGCTCTTGGAAAACTAGTTTAATGTTATTAAGTGTCTATAACCACATGGTGGTTCTGTGTTGTAGACTCAATAAGTAAATCCCAGTCCTTTTCAATGGAAGGTTTTTCAGTAAAGTGGATAACTTTTACCTAGGTACAACCGTGAGTGTGTCATGAGATGACCCATTAGTAAACATGTATTGATTAGGGACCCACTAAGATGCTAATGTGGTGTTAGGTGCTGGTGAAGAACACTGGCTGATAAATACATAGGACATTTTCTGCAGGCTTTTTATATCTCATATGTTCTTTGAAATATGTAAAACCACAATATGTAGAGTTATTTGGTAAATATGAAGTAGCATTTTGTTCTCAAATAAAAAGTGTGACCACAATGTGTTCTATGTTTAGGGATTTACTGATGGAGACCTATTAAAAATCCAGTTTGGAGGTGCGAATGTCTCTGGATTTCAGATAGTGGACTATGATGACTCCCTGGTGTCTAAGTTTATAGAAAGATGGTCAACGCTGGAAGAAAAAGAATACCCTGGAGCACACACAACAACAATTAAGGTTTGCTGTAGTTTCTGCTTTTCTTCTTTTTTTTCTTTTCTATGTGAGGAGAGAGAAGGGCCTTGGCAAATATGGAAGAAGGAGAAAATAATAAAGTGAATAGAGAACATGATTCAAAACCTGGCAAACACATTGACTGCTAAATAGTATTTCACATTTTTATGGTTTAAGTAAAGTTGTTAGAGCTTTACTATATTACTTTTGTTTTCTACTTCCTTACACCTATGATAATTTATAATAAATCATTCATTCATTTATTAATCCATTTGGCATTTGTCTTGAGTGGATTCTAAGCCAGGCACTTTTGTGATAAATAAAGACAGGAATGATGTCCCTGCTCACAGTTAAATGAAAGAAAGACAATAAGCATCGACAAAAGAATGACATGAAGGAAGAGACTAGCAAACTCTCAGTGACATAGAGGGGGCAGGGAATTTTTATGCTGAGACCTGAAGAATAAGGGACAATTTTACCCTGACTTGCTGTTTAGAAAATTATGTTTGCAAATAAATTAGAGAACAATAGGTGTCAGTTTGTTCCTGATTTTCAAAAAGCCAACCTGGAGACAGTTCTTTGTTCAGTCAGTAAACATATGGCCACAAAAAGTGTCTGTGTGTGTGTTTGCGTGTGTGTGTGTGTATGTGTGTGTATTTGTATAAAATAACCGCTAGTAAGTAGTCTGGTCTCTTGAATACTTTAAAAAGAAGATAAAAATCTCAATTTGCCTTAATAATTAAAACATAACTGTAATGCTTTATGGAATCAAACAAAAAATTCTTGAATGCTAAATATTATTTACTGCTCAGGTATAAAAGCTACACAGACTCATCTTTGTTCTCCATCAGTTTGCACACAAGGTCTTTGCTTGTTTATTTGATGCATTTTATTGGGTATACACATGCAGGCATGAATTTAACTTTTAATAGTCAATGTTTTTGTTGTTGATAGGAAGGTTTTTTTTTTCCTTCTGTTGGTAACCTTACTGAGAGCAGAGTTAAGATGAAAATTTGGCTTAGGGTAGTTTAAGGAGTGATTGCGTTGAAAGATAAGAAGATGTTCACATTCTTTGTGAAAATTAAGAGCAAAAGTTGAAAAATTATAGAGTAATTCTGTTTGTATATTATAAAGTGATTATATATGAATCAAGCAGGCTAGCATTATTTCAATTGCTCTCACAGTTCAGGCTGAGTATACATCATAGACACATTGTTTGATGATAGATGCATGTCTATCTATGAGATTGGTCCTAGGAAAGGATTAGAAATTTGAAGTTCTCTACTTCAAATTTATAAATGGATCTTTTAATTTTTAACTCAATTTTGTAAAAGTATTCCATAGGATTTTAAAGAATAACACCAAGTTAGTTTTTTCAAAAAATGAGGTGACTTCCAGTTTGGTGACCTTAATTGAGATTCAGCGTTTCTACTGTTTATATCATGGAGGTACCTTCATGGAACCAGGCTTCTGAGTGGGTAGATGGACACCCAGAGCCTTAGTTGGTGTCAGTGTATGTCTGCATCTGTGCCTAGAAGAGGCTTAACTGCTGATCTCATTCTGTGGAATTGCAGGCTTCCGTCCATTCAGAGATGGTGTCATATAAGTTCCCTGATGGAATGGATGCTATCCTCAAATGGAGCCAGCATGCCCCTTTTGAATACTCTGTTAGTCATTGCATTGCCCTCTACTGCTGCCTGCTGGGAGAAAAATGAAAGCAAAATGAAATTATGTTTTTCTCCTAGAAGTCATACCATTATTCAAGTTCATGTGTCTTGCATCAAAATGCAAGATGAATTTGCGGTATGAGAGATGTTTGGCAATGCATTCTGTTAGAAATTTTGCCAAAACCTAGTGCCAGGTTTCACTGTGTTGAGAACTTGCATTGTGACCTTTCTTGCTCCCTTCCTGCTGCAGCATTTCCCCTTCATAGTGCCTCCCTTTTGGTGGCTTCTGCCAATTTTCAGAGAGATCATGATGGGCCTTCACTGAGGGGTGTTTCAAAGAACCTAGACTAATGCATTTAAAAACTTAAGCTGCGAATCACTATTTGACCCTGGGTCCAGGAGTCTCATCTGTACAATGCAGTGATGACCATTAATTCCCAGGTTGCTGTGAGGATTAAATAACACTTGCAAAGGGTTAGCACAGCTTTGGAAACACAGGTGCCTATAAGGGCTAATTTGTTTTCCCACCCACTTCCTAAAATGAGAGCATTTCAGCCAATTTCAAAAGTCTATTCCAACTTTAACATTTTATAATCCCCCTAACTCTACTCCAGAGGCATATTTTATGAGGTCCTTAAAGCTTCATAAAAATTACTGAAAATCTGTGGGGAGAATTTGTTTGGAGAGGGAGTTTATCCTAACACAGAAATGTGTTATGTATCAGAAGGCCAGAAACTAAATATAAAGAAATGAAAATTTTCTTTGAGAATCTAGCCTAAAGGAGACAAACATATCAATCAGCAAATATAATAGAGTGATGCATAAAAAATCTGCTGGTTTCTTGGTCATGATTATGACGATGTATGGAAGGGAGGTCAAGGAAGGCTTTGGCCGGAGCGATGCCTGTGCAGGGCTTTGCATGTGGTTGAGAAGGAAGAAAAAATGTATGGGAAGTTGCTTGGAGAAGTGCAAAATCTACAGAGGCTCAAAGTAATGTAACAGCGTGACAGATCCAGGGAACTGCACATATGTTGCTGCTGCAAAAATGTTAATATTTGGGACAAATGAGGGGGCTTATGTTATGGAAGTTACAAGTGGTAAGGTTCTTCAATTGTCAACAGATGTGGAAGGTAGTAATGACAAGATAATGCTTTCATAATTATTTTTGCTTCCAGACAGAAGAAAGAAAAAAAAACTATATAGGAGATTATATAGTATCCTCTAAATACAAACAAGGAACATAGTCTCAATATATTATTTGCTTACAGAAAGGGAGCAAAATATTTCTAATGAGATTGTTTGCGATGAGGTTATTTCCTTTGATGTTGTCTTTTGGGTGATTGACAGAATCAGGTACATCGCTTGATAATTCATATCACATTTTACTACTCAACAATAAAAACTAGTGCTATCGGCATAAAAATTATATAAAAATACAGCTCATTACATCAAATTCTTTCCATAGGTAGGCTTTAGGAATTATAGAAGTTATATCAAATTGTGGGAGTAATAAATAAATAATTGTTCAAAGTTTTCACCTTCCCCTAAAGATAAATCAGCTTCCATAGTTTTCAAATTAAAATAAATTTTATTCAATAAATGCAAGTAAAATCTTAAATAAGGTTAAATAGTTAACATATTTTCTAACCACCAAATATAAATTGCAATGTTTAAATTTCTTCATTCTTACATACTACACAAAAAATAACTCAAGTTGTGGCACTGAGAGTTGAGATCTGACCCTCTTTTACTAATTTGCTATTTAGGGCAACATTCGTTTATTCATTTATTAATTCATTTACTCACTTGACACATATTTATTGTCTACTCCACGGCAGGCACTGTTCTAGGTGTCAGAGAAAAGACAAATTCTATTCCTTAAGGAGATGACAGTCTTCAGACTAGAAACCAGCAATTACTTTGTAGCATTGATGGAGGTTGTCTGATTGCCATCTTTACCCTATATATTCAAAACTGAACTTTTGATTTTCCCTACTAATTCCTCCTCAGCCTCCACAAACTATTCCTTCAGTGGTCTTTCTTGTCCCAGCTGATGGCAACCACATCTTTCAGTTATGCTTAGACAAAAACTTGGTCCTTTACTCCTTCTCTTGTAACCTACATCCTGTCTATCAGAAAAGCCCATTAACACTGCCTCACTTCTTACCACCTTCTCTGCAGCTAACCTAAATCCAGCTACCATCATAGGATTATCGCAACAGTCTCCAAAATTGATTTCCCTCCTTTCACCCCTGCCCGTTATCTTCCATCTTTGTGGTCCTTTTAAAGTATAAACAGATTATGTTGTGGTTCTGTTCTAAATGCTCCAATGTCTCTCCATTTCACTTGGCGTGAAAGAGCCAGAGTCATCCTGTTTTCTTATGAGGCTCTGTCACCGAGTCCCATGGAGCTGCATGTCTGTGCACTGTCTCCCTGGCTCCCTCTGTTTCAGCCATACTGGCCTCCTTGCTGTTCCTCAACCACCCCAAGCACCTTCCTACTTCAGCACCTTTGCACTGGTTATTTCTTCTTGACTGTTGTCCTCTTAAATATTTGCATGGCTAAGTCTCCTGCACTACTTAGATCGCTTTCCAATCCTATCTTCTCATGGAAGCCACTGGTAGGCTGCGTATTTAAAACTGAAACCTTGGCTGGGCGCGATGGTTCACGACTGTAAGCCTAGCACTTTAGGAGACCAAGGTGGGCCAGATCATGAGGTCAGGAGATAAAGACCATCCTGGCTAACATGGTGAAACCCTGTCTCCACTAAAAATATAAAAAATTTGTCAGGTGTGGGTGCATGTGCCTGTGGTCCCAGCTACGCTGGAGGCTGAGGCAGGAGAATCGCTTGAATCCTGGAGACGGTGGTTCCAGTAAGCTGAGATCATGCCATTGCACTCCAGGCTGGGGACGACAGAGTTAGACTCCATCTCAAAACAACAACAACAACAAAGAAAAAACTGCACGTCTGCCACCATTAGGGTGTGCATCACCCTTTCCCTGATCCTGCTTTCCCAATGATTACCATTTAGTGTACAGCTCTTATCATTCATTTATTCATTGCATTGGTAATTATCTCCTCCTACTTGAAATAAGTGCCATTAAAAAAAAAAACTTTCATCGAGATATCCCAAGCTCCTAGAATAAAGCTCCATACATAGTAACCATTTAATAGAGGATTCCTGAACCAACAAATAGAAAAGAGCAAAGGTACTGTGATGTCACCAAGGAGAAGCTCCCAATCCTAATTCTGGATGATTAGAAAAGGCTTCTTAGAGGAATCAATATCTAATTGCATACCTGAAGAAGTGGGAGTTAGGAGAAAGCATAAGGATCAATGACTCCATATAAAGGAACTAGGATATATAACATCTCCAGTGCAAGAAAATATAAATATTTTCATAAGGATAGAGGTTGAACAGAAACCATTTGAAGAAATGCTGAGAAATCACATTTTAGAAATACGCAAGATCCAGAGGTTTTATGCTTTGTGACATATTAAGGATTTTTTGTCTAATTTGAAGAGCAACAGGGAACTACTAGAGGATAGTACTGATCATGTTTTTGATGCAGCAAGATCGCTATGGCTGCGCTCCTGCCAAGAGATTGCAGGGAGCGCTGGTGAAGGCAGGAAAGCTTTTTGGAAGATATCACAAACAATCAGACAAGAGATAATGGTTGTCTGAATTGTGGTTGTGGTATGGGAATGGAGGAAAATAGATGGATATGTTATATCTGCCATTTCTCTTAATTTCTTCATGAATGAAATAATAATTGTAAAGTAATCATTCATATGTAATATACTGATATAAATTCAGTCGAGAGATATTTGTGGATTACAAATAAGCCTCTGGAAGGAAATCTGTCTCATTTGTATCTTATTAATCTTAAATCTCACACAGTGGTTTGCAAAGAGTAAGCGCACAATAGATATTTGTAGGAATGAAGAGTAATGAACTGGAAAATATTGAATAATTAAAGGGAAAATATGACATTATTATTGTGATGAAATATGATTTAGATTTCTGCCATAGATTTCTGCATGTGTTCTTTTGTTGAGCCCTGGCAGAAATGTAATGAGTTACTTTAGTTGATAAAATGTAAAGTTAATGTAGTTATCTAACCTGACTCATCATAGCACCAGGATTTACATGGGAACATTAAAACAGGCATTGTATCTTCCTTAAAAGTAATTTTTTTTTTTTGAGACAGTCTTGCTCTGTCCCCCAGGCTGGAGTGCAGTGGCGCGATCTTGGTTCACTGTAACCTCCGCCTCCCTGGTTCAAGCAATTCTCCTACCTCAGCCTCCAAGTAGCTGGGATTACAGGTGTGCACCTCCATGCCTGGCTAATTTTTTTGTATTTTTAGTAGAGACGGGGTTTCACCATGTTGGCCAGGCTGGTCTTGAACTCCTGACCTCATGATTCGCCCACCTCAGCCTCCTAAAGTGCTGGAATTACAGGCATGAGCCACCACACCTGGCCACAAGTAATTTTTTTAAAGAGAAAGAGCATAAAGATATTTCCCACTATCTCAAAAATAATTTATGAACATTTCTGTTTTTAGACTGATTTTTAGTATTTTCAATGTCTCCAACATCGTGTAAGGTTTAACTAGCCATTCTACCTTTCACATAATAACCTTAGTTCAACTTTTGTATTTTCAGTCTCCTACTGGTGTTAAGGAATTCAACAGTAATCCATAGCTGACATTTGTGTGGCACTTTAAATAATGGCTTTCCCACAAGAATCTCAGTTTACTCAAGAAACAACTTTACACGCAGACTCAAACTTTCTTAATTGCTGTCCTAAGAGAGTTATTAAGTCTGCCTGAAAATAGTATAATCTTTTTCAGTTCGGTAATTAGTGTCGTGCATTAAATAGTACCCTAGTGGCCTAATAGAATTAATTCTGCTTCTTCAGTGTTTTAACTGACCAAACCAAGACTGGCAGACTGACACTCACTATTCCAAATAGTACAGCATTTTGCCCAACAGAACCTGGAAATATTTAGTTCCTTGTAATTTGTAGTTTAAAAAGTGTGTAAATGACTGAAATAAACATAAATTTGATATTGATAAGATTGTTTATTTAGTAAACATTAATTTAAAAAATATGTATATCACACCATTAAAAATAGAAATGTATTATTAATATTTGTAATTATAATTCAAGGCATTTGAGTTCACATCTCATTTTCATATTTCTTTATCTGTAAAGGGAACAAACAAGTGTTGGTGATCTCTTAGGTCTCCCACAAATCTTGAATACCATGCTTATATAAAGTGTTAACTTAAGCACCCAGTAAAACATACATTAACATTTCAAATTTTTGCCAAATCCCTGACACCTCAATGATGTCTCCATCTGTCAGATTGTAGTGAGTTGCAGGTAGGCAGACATCTTTGATCTCCAGGTGCCAAAATTGAATCTTAAATTACCCTGGACAGTATATATTTTGTTTTTCATAGATCATAAAAAATAAAGAACTTTCACCTTGTTATCAGATTTCTAGAAAGTAGAGATTCAGGGAGAGAGATTTATTCAACTAACAAAATAAAAGATCTGCTTCCAAGGAAATCTTTACCTATGGCTGAATCTAAACCATAGAAATGCCTTTATTTGAGCATCTTTTTTCTGTCTTGGTGAATCTAATTAGTTTTGTCTGAAAATTTGAATTCTTAAGTAATCTAAAGTTTCTGAATATAAAATCCTTAATCTGTAAGTAAGATTTTCAGTCAAGATTAATAGCCAGTTTGGGTAATCTAGGCAAAAATATGTTGTTTTTAATATATTCCTTTTACATGAAGGCTCTTTCTTCACAGTAGATTAAAATTATTTTATTATTCATCGTGAATAATAAAAGATGTTAATTTAGGTTTCTTGCCAATGCAGCTCTCTTTTCACCCTTGGAAAATGTGATAGCGCTTGTGTGATTACTAAGGTTTTTATGAAGATTTTTATGCCTTTATGCAGTGAAGTTTCAAAGGGCACATATTCAATATGCTTTACAGTAAATTAAAGATGACCTTATCACAGACAGCTCTTTTCCACAGGGTAGACTGTAGTTGAATTTTAAATTAAGATAAGTGAATAATTTTAAGTTTATGATATATTTCCTCATACTGTTCATTTGTCTTATGGCCCTATTTAGTTTGGTCACTGTTGGTAATCTGAAGAAAAAAAGCTTTCTTACAAATTTTCTTATAGGTTTACTTATTTCTCCTAGAAATCATCATTTTTGACTCTATTTTAAATTATTTTGTAAAAGGGTGAAACTGATCATTAATATTGTATAAGATTGTCTAGAGGAATGCCATTCAATGTATAATAATTTTTTTAACTAAATAATTGAGGCTGTTTTAGAAAAGAGTATGTAAAATGTACCAGGCTATAAAACTTTAGCATCCTGAAATATGTTACTTAAAACACTATTCTTATGGAAAATAACTGGTGTTAAAGAAATTTCAAAACTGGTAATTAGTTTGGGAAATACTGATTATACAGTTACGCTGTTATTGAGGGATTTCTGAGGGTCTGTAATATATCAATGTGAAGATCATTTTCTGAACTTACTAGATCACAGAACCCTGTTTGTGTGGAGTGGCATAGTGGTTTTCAAAACATTGTAAAAACACACTAGTTTTGCATCAAGATAGGTGGCAGCAAAAGAAGAAAAATGCAAACCTACTGGTCAATAACTTACATGTATAACATTGTGTGTGTGTGTGTGTGTGTGTGTGTGTGTGTGTGTGTGTGTCTTCTGTAACCCATCCTGATTTACTTCTGTCTGTAGGGGTGAGGCAAACTCACTTGGGAGCCCAATTAGCATATCATGTTGGGGAGTGTGTGTGTATGTCTGTGTGTGTGTGTGTGTGTGTGTGTGTGTGTGTGTGTGTGAAAGAGAGAGGGGGAAAGGGAGAGAGAAAAAAGGGAGAGAAAAACCTCAGATACAGAAAAACAGAGAGAGATGGAGAGAGAGATTCAGAGAGAAGGGAGAAGTAGAGAAACAGAAGGAAACAGAGAGAAACAGAGAGCTGGGAGTAGAGAGATGGACAGATAAAAGGGTTTCAGAGCTGGTGCAGACAGGCACCACTGGTGGCCTTTTAGTTGGGTTAGGTGCACAAAAATGGAAAATGAGATAGTGTAGAATGTCAGTCCCATCTACATGTGTGAAATAACAACAAAATGAGCTTCTATATGGTCATTAGTGTATTCCTAATGGGCCAGGAGTGAATCCTGGGAGGGAGTTGGATTTGGTGGGATTAGACTGGGAGACCTGTGTGTCCATGGCAGGAAGCATTATTCTTGATCTGAGTCAGCTGTCCTACGCATGTGTCAGGCTCAGTAGATGAGACCACCAAGTCATCATCCAGGGGCCAGGATGCATATTTTACAACTCATCAAGCTTCTCATTTACTATATATCTACTTGGTTGATAAAGTATTTGCCAAATAAGGTAACCAACCATCCCAGTGTACCTGGGATTGAGAAGTTTCCTGGGACCCAAGACTTTTCCTTGCAAAATTGTGACAATCGAAGGCAAACCAGAGCAGTCGGTCACCATAATTACCTCAGAATCACAGAGATCTGGATTCAAGTCCACTTTTGCCACACATTTTTGTGAAGCTGGGTAAAATGAAAGTTTATTTCTTAGAATCTTCACCTGTCGAACTGGAATTAAAACAGTTGTTGCATAGGGTTTTTTAATACTTACTAGGAAGTTGTCTGCTTCAGGCTTGTCACAAAGAAAACTAGGTAAACATGAATTTTTTCCCCCACCTTCAGTTTCAACACTTTTATAGACAAAAGGAGCATTGCTCTCCTTATTTTACTAAGCAACCTTAGACGCTAACACTTTAGTTCACTTGCCCAGGGCAATAGAACAGTAAATAATAAAATCTGGGCTTGAGCCCTGTCTTCTGTTGCTAAATGCAATGCTCTGTAAACTATAGTTAACTAAATTCAAGTGTTAAAGAAAATTTCTGAAGGTGGCCATTCATGGGAAATGTGACACTTTCATAGTACTTAAATTTCAGTACTTCGAGTATTTTTTAAATTTTTATTATGATGTGGATAATGTCTTTAGAAAAAGGTGCTGCCATTATGATAACCCATGAACGTTTATACTGTAGCCTACTCATCCTCTTTTATGTTCATTAAATTTGAGATATACATGGAACTTCTTTTCATTCAGCCCTTTTTTTGGTGTTAGAATACTATTTTCTGGGTATCAGAGATTATAGTAATGTATTTTTTTTTTTGAAAGAAAGAAAAAGAGAGGAAAGAAAGTGAGAGTGAAAGAAAGAAAAAAAAGAATGTACGAGAGAAAGAAAGAGGAAGAGAAAGAGGGAGAGAGAACGGGATTCTTGTTCTATTGCCCAGGCT
>CAUYLG010038381.1:0-46439 GCA_963573385.1 Cacajao melanocephalus
GCCTTTTTGCACTGGTTTCTTCCCATTTTTGTGGATTTATCTACCTGTCGTCTTTGTAATTGCCGACTTTCAGATTGGGTCTGAGTGGACGTCCAGCTTGTTGGTGATGAAGTTTTTTCTGTTTCTTAGTTTTCCTTTGGCGGACGCCCTTTCCCCACAGAGCTAGGCCTTCCCAGGTTCAGCTGTGCTTACCACGAAACTCTCAGTCCTCAGCACTTCCAATTGCTGTTCTCCTTGTGGGGATGGGAGCAGCTGAGCCTGACTCAAAGGGCACCCAGTCCCATATACTCCGCACTGAGAAGCGCCACGCCAGCCAGAGTCGTGCTGGTGACCCGTGTGGCTCCTCTGCTGGGTAGCTCCCAGTTTGTGGGCAACAGAAATTCATCTGAAATTGCAGCGTCCACTCACTCTCTGTGCTTTCACTGGGAGCTACAATCCTGAGCTGTTGCTAATCGGCCATCTTGGATATCTCTCCGCCTGGTGATGAAGTTTTTTCTGTTTCTTAGTTTTCTTTTGGCGGACGCCCCTTCCCCACAGAGCTGGACCTTCCCGGTTCAGCTGTGCTTGCTGTGAAACTCTCAGTTCTCAGCATTTCCAATTGCTGTTCTCCTTGTGGGGATGGGACCAGCCGAGCCCGACTCAAAGGGCACCCCGTCCCGTATACTCCGTACCGAGAAGCGCCATGCCGGGGCGCCAGCAAAACAGCCGCACCGGCCAAAAACGTCGCGCTAGCAACCCGTGTGGCTCCTCCGCTGGGAATCTCCCGGTCTGTGGGCAACAAAAATTCTTCTGAAAGTGCGGTGTCCACTCACTCTCTGTGCTTTCACTGGGAGCTAAAATCCTGAGCTGCTGCTAATTGGCCAACTTGGATCTCTCCTCTTTCCTCATATTTGAAGCCACCAAAAGTACAGCTTAACCCCAAAAATGGTTTCTCAGGATTAAGCAAATGCTTTGGTAGCAAAAATGGCTTTGGTAGCTAGGCTTACCTCTCTTGACTTTGCATTCCTCCATATGTTGGCATGGTAGTCCTTCAATAATGTATCTTATAAACTTTTCAAAGCATTTGTGAAAATGTTTTTATATTTTGTCCAGCTTCTTTAATTTTTTTCAACAGAAGGACTGATTCAAATTACCTAGTCTGCCATCACTGGAAGTGAAATTCCCACCATGTACCTTTTGTAACTTGTGTATTTTGTACCATATAATGGTACTACCTACTCAAATAAATACAACAAATTTTGAAAAGATAAGAGGTAGAGTAATGAATACAATATTGGAGAAAACAGGAACACAGAAAGAAGAAGAAAAGGGAGGGTGATTTACCTTTTAACATTTTATAGGACATCTACAGAAATATCTTGGGGTATTGTGAACATGCTAGTTTATTAATGAAAAAATATAATTAATGAATCAGAAGCTCTCCTTAACACACTATTCCTTGATAAATATTGCCACTCTATACCTCAGAAACTTGAACTTCCTTTTTCACCTGGTGTGACACTTTGTGGCTTTTGCTGAATATATGGCCATAAATAACTTTGTATCTTGTAAGTTAAAAGCTAGTTCACTTTGTAGATGAGCGTGTAAACCAGTGAAAACTTCTAAGGATGAATAAGCAATATACATCACAACTGTATTTATTTATTTTGAGACAAGGTCTGGCTCTATCACCTAAGCTGGTATGCAGTGGTACAATCTCTGCTCACTGCAACCTCCGCCTCCCTAGCTCAAGCCATCCTCCCATCTCAGCCTCCTGAGTAGCTGAAACTACAGGCATGCAACACCATGCCCAGCTAATTTTTTTTTTTTGTATTTTTTTCATATTTTCTTCTTGGGGTTTTGCCCATGAAAAAAATGTTGCCCAGGCTAGTCTTGAACTCATGATCTCAAGCAATCCGCCCACTTTAGCCTCCCAGTTTTGGGATTACAGGTGTGAGCCACCGCACCTGGCGCTACATCAAAATGTTAAATATACATACTCTCTGATCCAGCACAGACTTCTTGGAATTAATCTCACAGATATACTTACAAAAATGCACGAAGACACACACAAATAATTTTCTTTGCAATAGTGGTTTCTGCTAGTAAAAAATTGAATATCACAACCTGAATATTCACCAAGAAGTGGCTAGTTTTTAATACATAAATTATGGCATATTTATACAACAGAATACCAATGTAATGGAAATGTTATCTCCCCCCACCCACCCACAGAAGATGTCTTGCTCTATCACCCAGGCTGAAGTGCAGTGGCATGATCTTGGCTCACTGCAACCTCTGCCTCCCGGGTTCAAGCAATTCTCTTGCCTCAGCCTCCCAAGTAGCTGAGATTACAGGCAACTGTCACCATGCCCAGCCAATTTTTGTATTTTTAGTAAAGACAGGGTTTCACCATGTTGGCAAGGCTGGTTTTGAATTCCTGACCTTGTGATCCACCCGCCTCAGCCTCCCAAAGTGCTGGCATTACAGGCGTGAGTCATCGTGCCTACGTGGAAATGTATAATTTTTTTAAGCTTTCAACAACCAGTCACCTCTTTCCATTTGGGGTACTTCCCTATTGTGTTTGTGCATAGTCTCACTGGGACTCTGAAGCTTAAGCAATGACACTATGACAAAGGAACAGCTGGAATTTATTCCTGACAGTGTCTAAGGGCAGTGATGGCAACATACTGGCCTGGCTGCTTCAGCTAAAACAGGATGATGATTCTCTGGCCTGCCTTGGTTCTGACCACTTTCCAAGCCTTGTCTGACACCCCTTCAGTACATTCCCTGCTTCTGTTACTCAAAGCCAAAAGGTTTATAAGAGATACAACCATGAAGTCATTTAAACGAATAAAATGCATCTATGTGAACACTAGTAGAATATTTTGTATAATATGATCTCATTTACAGAATTTTCAAGCAACCAATAGATTTTATATTTATGTTTGGATGTGTATAATTTCTGGAAGGATTATCCAGGAAATTGTTAAGAATGATTTCTATGAAATGAGAATGGGGATTCGGGGGAAAGGGGAGAAGGAATCTTACTTAAATATTCTGTACCTTTAAAACTTAATTATTTTTTAAAAGTTTATTTTAAGAAGAAAAACAGGCAGATGAGATGAACTGTTCTGAAGCTGAGATAAACTGAAATCTTTAGGTGCTTATACTTAATGAGGGCCATTCAAAGCCAAAGCCCACTGTCATTCTTTAGGTGATAAGTGATAAGAAACGACATGTGCAAAGAAGAGTTTAGGCATAACTTCAGTAGAAGGAGCTTTATTAGCTGGGCACAGTGGCATGTACTTGTAGTCCCAGCTACTTGGGAGACTAAGGCAGGAGGATCACTTGAGCCCAGGAGGTGTAGGTTGCAGTGAGCTGTCATCATGCCACTGCACTCCAGCCTGGGCAACAGAGCAAGACCCTGTAAGTAAGAAAGAAAGTAAAAGAAAAGAAAGGAAAGAAGGAAGAGAAGGAAAGGGAAGAAGGGAAAGAGGAAGAAAGAAAGAGGAGAGAGCAAGAAAGAAAAAGAAGGAAAGGAAAGAAAGAAAGAGAAAGGAAAGAGAGACAGAGAACCAGAGAGAAAGAAAGAGGGAGAGAAAAAAAGAAAGAAAGGAGGGAGGCAGGGAGGGAAGGAGAAAGAAAGAGAGAGAAATGTGAGCTTGGACTGGAGTGTTGGCAGTAGGAATGGAATAGTCCAAAGACAAGATGATTTTCTCTCTCGTACAATTACTGTTACCCAAATACTTACTATTTTAGAGTTTCAAGCACAGACAAAAGATATCTGAACTTTACCAAAATCAACCAAACAATCGATCAATTATATAGTCCACTTATCAAGTCTCAGTTCTCCTACCCATAAAATGGAAATAATAAAATGCCTAATTCATAGAACTATTATAAGGGTTAAAGGAAGCTATGTATATAAAACATATGAAGTCTTCCATATGTTAACTATTAGTACTACTCACATTACTATTACTACCACAGTGAGGACAATTTAAAGAGTAACCTCTCTGTGTATTAGGACTCAAGTATATCTAAGCAGCCTATCTTTCAGAAACACATTTACATTACAGAAAGGGATGACATAGAGTATATATTCATTCTCCTTTTTAAAATTTAAAAATATTATGGTCATCTAAAGATGAAAAGTTTTATTCCTAATGACTAGTGATTTTATATGGGTAATTTTAGAGAAAGCTAGTCAACATTGAAGAAATAGTGAGGTTCCTAGCCCCTCTGTTATGCAAAGGCTGCCTCCTGAGTTCTCAGACATGGAAAAGCCGTAGGAATCCAAAACAGCACCAAGTCTCATTGTTTGTACCCTATACTCCACCACAGCGTGTTTTTTTGTTTGTTTGTTTGTTTTTGAGATGGAGTCTCACTCTGTCACCCAGCTAGAGTGCAGCGGCACGATCTCAGTTTACCGCAGCAACCTCTCCGCCTCCCAGGTTCAAGCAATTCTCCTTCCTCAGCCTCCCAAGTAACTGGGACTACAGGCACTCGCCACCACACCATCTAATTTTCATATTTTTAATGGAGACAAAGTTTCACCATGTTGGCCAGGCTGGTCTCCAGCTGCTGACCTTGTCAAGTGATCCACCTTCCTTGGCCTCCCGAAGTGATGGAATTACAGGCGACGAGCCACTGCACCCAGTCCCCCATAGTTCTTAGAGAACAAGGAATAAGGGTATAGTTTCTTTTAAACATTTACTGTTCAAGAAAGACTGAAAATAGTACAGAGAAATGAAAAGTACAAGTCCCTCTCAAGTACTGATTACTCTAAATACACTAAAAATCACAATAAAATCATCTCTTTATAAATGACCTTAACAGAGTAGGTAAGATTCACAGCCCCCTTTTTAATGAAGCACTCATATTGCAAGATGCATAAAACCCCCAGCTGTTTATTTTGAAACTGCAAACAATGCCAGACTTTTATTCTACTATCATAAAAATAATGAGTAGGGCCTTTTGAAAAGCAGGGCGTATTCTGAAGACTTAAAGGAAAGGAAATCACATGAAGGAGACTTACACCTATATATCTAGTATGATTTTTACATACCAATTTGAGAAAACTAATAAAGCCAACAAATATCTATCAACTCTCTCTACTCTGCCATAAATAAAAAGGAAAAAAAGAAATGTTTTCACTTAGAATCCAAATTTAGTAGAGATCTTCATTAACTGACTACTATTGGCCAGGCACGGTGGCTCACGCCTGTAAGCCCAGCACTCTGGGAGCCAGAGGCGGGCAGATCACCTGAGGTCAGGAGTTCAAGACCAGCCTGGCCAACATGGTGAAACCTCATCTCTACTAAAAATGCAAAAATTAGCCAGACATGGTGGTGCATGCCTGTAATCCCAGCTACTCGGGAGGCTGAGACAGGAGAACCGCTTGAACCCAGCAGGTGGAGGCTGCAGTGAGCCGAGATTGCACCACTGCACTCCAACCTGGGAAACAGAGCCAGACTCCATCTCAAAAAACAAACAAACAAAAACCTTAGGGCCATTATTAGCCCAAAGACACTATTATGGCTAATAACTAAGTTTGGGTTGTAACATATGAGAGATAATGTGACATATAACCCAAACACTGTTTTTAAGCTCAGAGATTCAGCTAAATGAGAACAGATAATAAAAAGATTATTTTAGGTAATGAATGATTTAGTTGTTCACAGTAATAAATCAGCAATAAACTTTAAATTAGGTCTCTAATACTCCTTCCAACTCCCGGGTTTATGACCTTATCACACAAGTATTTTCTTTTTAAAAAACATGAGGTTCCCTAGCAAGCATATATAAATATATACACACACACACACACACACACACACACACACTTGGGGAACAATAAAATCATCTATACACATATTCACACACAAAATGAGTGGGAATACTAAGATGAAAGAAATATTTTCAGAGTATGAACAGGATGCTTTTCAGATAAAATCCTCAAGTATCAACAAAGAACTGTGGGTGAGCTTAAATCATGTGTGCCTAAACTACTCTGTAACTTATCTAAAACCAACAGGCTGGTATCTCTGAATCTAGAAGCAGAAAAATACATGGTAGTCTGGATACTTAGAAGGATTTAGTGTAAAGCCAATGCGTACAAGAATATTTATAAACTTGCATAAAACCTATAGAGTTTGGCAAGCTTTGGAGAGACAAACAAACAATTCTGGTCGGAAATGAACTTCCTGTAAATATATTTCAGTGTTTTGGCAGTAAACTGTTAAGCACTATTCCTTATAGTTTTTGTAAAAGGCATAAAAGGAAGGTAGGGAATAAATACGCAGATCTCTCAATACATTTTCATGTTTGTTTACTTGTTTGTTTTCAATTGAAATCAAAACATTTCTTAACTTAAAATACCAAGGATAATTCTATCGATAGTATCTTTTCTTTTTTAAGGATAACGACATAAACAAAAATAATAATGACAACATCAACAAAAATAGCACAGTAACATGTTAAATGATTTCTGGCAGTCAAAAATACAGATATTAAAATAGGACACTTAAATGATATTAAGCTTCAATAAATCCATAAAACCCAGAACTATAATAATTTTTAATATCCTACTCTTCAGAAAAGAAAAAATGTCACATTACTGTAAAACAAATTAATAAGGGGATTATTTTCCTGTATCTGATCAATTGAGTTGGGGGAAATCCTGTCTCTGTAACTGCCTCCAAGCCCCCTGCCCTTTTCAGAAGACTTTCTTCAAATTGCAGGCAGCCTGGAAGTCTTCCCAGAAAATCTTTGAAAAAACACCGTCTGTTGTCTTTTGCATAGACACTTTAGACACTTTGGGTCTTACAAAGCACTTAGAAGTTTGTCCTCTGCTAAAAACAAGTCAGGAAAACCAATCATGTTTTTTTCCCCAAGCTGGAAGCTCCTGCCCACGAGCAAACTACTGCCTATTCCAGCCCTGTGTCCACCAGTACTTGCCACCTCCTCACCCCCTCACCCTTGTCCCAGTTCTTAGCTAGCAATTAGCATCAAGTCTGGGCCCTGCTCAAAAACCCATCCTTTCCCTTGCTCTGAATATCAAGTAAAAAGTCCCTCCTCAAAATGGGGTGTTGGTTACTCTGTGTCTGTCATCTCAAACCCATCTGTGAAGACATCACAGCTCTGGCTCTAATTCTGCTTGGGTTTCCTATCTCAGAAGAGGAATTTTCCAGGTTCAACTTAAGGCAACAATTTTCAAAGAGCAAAATGTGTTTACTCTTAACATGTATACTTCAGGCACTTGTCTAACCTCTCAGCCAACAGAAGTGGTTTGTCTAGACAAGGGTTTATGTGAGATATTTGCTACATGGCATTGGTCATACTGGCACTTCAAGGCAGCATAAACTTTAGCCTTTCCTGTGATGGAATTAATGACGTGACACCTTCAAGCTTTCAACTTTGGAAAATCAAAAAAAAAGTAAGTCAACTGATTTCCTAAAAATTCTCTCCCTTGCAAGGTTGTTATGAGGCGGTGGGAAGAAAAATGAGAAAGATGAGTCAGTGTGAGTCAGTGTTAAGAAAAAAGCTCTGCTTCTGGTAAACAGTTTGCTCTTTTACTGACAGGACTAGGATTACCCGACTCCCACTTCTAAAAATACACAAATAACAGGTGGTATATATTATATAAGTGGTTCCAAAACACAGACTCAGATCATTGACTCTAAAAAGAGAACAGTTAATCAGCAATGAGCCAAACCTTCCCCAAGCCTGCTTCTTCTTGGAGAAGCCCCCAGACTAAGTATTTCCCTAAAAACAATTAAGATCCTAAGTACTTCCACCGCTCACTCAAGTGACCTAAAGGAATGACTGAGCCTCCCTTACAATAACAACCACTTCGTGAGCATCTACTATGTGCCAATAACTCTGCTAGGCTTCATACAATTCATCTTTAAACTTTACAACAATCCTGTAAGATGTTTGTTATTATTCACGTTTTATAGAGAAGGAACCTGGAGCACAGACATTGGGTTAGATTAATATAAAGTTGCATAGTGGCAGCACCAGATCTGATTTGGAAGTGCTTATTTCTTTTTATTCCAAGCTGAATTCAGAAATACGTATGAACCACCCTGAGCAAAGCAATGCATCAGGTACTACAAGGCTAGAAAAGGCTACTCCAATTATCAAGAAAGTAAGATATGAAGTAAATGGGACTATCTAAGAGAGCTTCATCTATTTCCAAGATCCCAAACAAGGCCCACCACATAGGAGTTGCCCAGGAAATTATTACTGAAATATGTGTGGAAGAAAAGGGAAACACACAATCAAATATAACACACGCAGTATGTGGTTAGTGTCACAAGACAGAATGTGCTGTAATGATTTAGATTATATCTTGATGGAGGGCTTTGGGGAATATGCATGAACAACATGGCATTTGAGATAAGTCTGACAAATAGACTGACAGGCAACAGAGAAAAGTAAAGAGATCAATGGAGTATGTGGGGTAGTAACAGTTGAGACAAACCGTTCAGTACCTCTAGCAGTACAAGGAGAAATAAAGCTAGAAAAAACAGATTCTATATTGTGTTGGCCCTGAGTCTGCTTCAAGTCCCTTTTTATATAGAAAAGCGTAGAAATTACAAGTATTTTCTAGCTGATTCAAATACATGGGGAGACAATCTTAATGGTTAAATAAACATAAATCTGCTGTATAACCTTTCTGGAACACAGTGGTTGTGATGGTGGTAGAATAGAATAGAATAAATGAATATCTGTTTATAAATCTAGAACATATGTGGTTGTAGAACTAAAGGAGCATTACAGGTAAGTTCTGCCACCTTTATTGCCTCAATTCTGAATCATGATGATAAACGTTCTGTGACAGCACATTTTATTTTAATCTACAGCTCCTTCAGTAGAGGACCAGTCAAGTCAATGACAGTCAACAGGCACAGCTGGCTAAAGGACTTTCTGGAAACGCAAGAGGATGGGAGGCATTTTTTGGCTGACACAACATTTGATTGTCTCCTCACTCAAATAGGCATTTAGTAGGTAGAGACCAAGATGTTAAACATCCAGCAAATTATGGGGCTGTCATATAGAAACAAAAATTGTCCCTTTACTGTTTGACTTTTAAATACCAAGATATTCATGTAAAGCCTCTTTATAGTTATCTGAACCTAGAACTCTACTCCTTTTTGTCTGTAACAAAGAACTTTTGCATGACTTTAGAGGAAATGTATTTTCCAAGAATGCATCTACCAAGTAAAAGGAAAATGATGCTTTGTTTTGTATTTAAGGAGTGAATTATCATGTCCATGATATATTTCCAAATAGTTGAGCAAAAAATTGAAATATACACATGCAGATAAACTATATGCAACAAAATGTTAACAACTGTTTGGGCTAGGTTTTCGATACAGGTGCTCATCGTACTCTTGCTAATTTTTTTCCACATTTGATATTTTTCATAATGAAAAGCTGGAGGGGAAAATCCCTCTGGCCCTCATTAAGTGAGAGGTCACAATAGAGATTAAGACCACTGACTCCAGAGCTCTGGGACCTTAGGCAGGTTACATTCCCTCTCTCTGCCTCAGTTTCTCCATCCGTAACACAAAGATAATAATAGTACCTATCTCATGGAGCAGTTATAAGGATCAGATGAGTTAAAAAATGAAAGTTGCAGCTGGGCACAATGGTTCATGCCTGTAATCCCAGTACTTTGGGAGGCCAAGGCAAGTGGATCACCTGAGGTCAGGAGTTCAAGATCAGCCTGGCCAACATGGTGAAACCCCATCTCTACTAAAAACACAAAAAATGAGCCAGGCATGGTGGTGGGCACCTGTAATCCCAGCCACTCAGGAGGCTGAGGCAGGAGAATCGCCTGAACCCAGGAGGCAGAGGTTGCAGTGAGATGAGATCGCACCATTGCACTCCAGCCTGGGCAACAAGAGCAAGACTCCATCTTGAAATAAATAAATTAATTAATTTTTAAAAAATGAAAGTTGCTTAGAACACAGCCCAGCACACAGAATGCCAGAATGCACTACTGAAGTCATAGCTATATCATCGTATCTCAGTAAATAGTCATTCACCCCCACCACCTGCCCATCTCTTCACCCTGAGTTACTTGTACAAGCAGAAGGGTTGGAAATACTTGACCAAGAGTCATATTCACTCTATTTTCTTCCAATTAGATCCTTTCTCTCTATCCCCTTTTGAATATGCTCCAGCCAAACAGATCTTACTTATGCCTCTGACTCTCTAATGCATTTTTTTCTTACACATCTCCTGACTTTATTCTCTCCCCCATCTCACCTGAACACCATTTCTCCTTCCTCTCTCTTAATTCTTACTCATCCTTCAGCATGCTGGCCAAGTACTGGCTCCTTTGTGAGCCCAGCGAGACTCAGCCACCACTTGGCTTTCCTCCTCTGGAGTCCTCCCAGGAACATAACATAGGACTGCTTTCAAGTGTCAATTACCTTTCAATTTGTAGATATCTTTTAAAACAGACCCTAAACTCCTTAAGGACAAGGGCTATGCCATTCTTTGCTACATATTTTCTTAGGCTTCTCACAGCTTCTAGAACAAGATGTATGGTGAAATCTTTCTTTGACCTAAGCTGCTGCATTTGCTCTCTGATGAACCTCCACTTGTTTTTAATATGCATCAAATAAAACTTGATCCAAAGGCTTTGCCCCAAACAGAACACTTTACTTGACAATATCTTCTGTGCTAACATAAAGCCAAGGGTGGTCCCAAAGAATTCCAAGTTGCATGATCCTCGGAGGCCAAGGCACACTGAAGTACTGGGTGCCACAGGTGTCTCTTCCTGAACCTTCAAAGTCCAGCATGGGCTGTGCCTTCCTTTCCCTTTCAGCAAACCCATTATTCTGCCTATATTCCCTACTAGAAGAACCACTGTGAAGTGATTAACGGGTAGTATTCTGAAGGTGACAGGACCAGAGTCCTTCTGAAATGGTCTCAAAGAGAAATGCATACATAAGTGGGGGCGCGGGTGGCAAGTAAAGCAAGGAAAAGGAAAGCATCCTTCCAGCACCAGAGCTGAAATCCAGTGAGCAAACTGAACCATGTTGTTCATGGCATCTCCTTGCTTACAACCTGCGAGCATTTCCCACTGTGCCTAGAATGAGATCTCTAGTACTTGCGACAGGCTTCAAAGCCTGAGGTGACCTGGTTCCTATTTGTCTAGTCTGAAACTGTGCCACTCTCCCTCTCATTGTCTATTCCCCAGCCTTGTGGTCCTGTCTGTTGTTTGAACAAGCCAAACTTAATGCTACAAAAGGACCTTTGTGCCTGTGGCTTCCAGTCATGGTTCCACTACTTACTAGCTATGTGACCACAGACAAGTTATTTAATCATTTTGAAACTGTTTCCTCATCCATAAAATTCAGTCATTTATTTATCAAGCGTCTACTACATAACATGACCTGTTCTAGGCATTAAAGAAGAAGCAACAAATAGCACAGACAAGGTTCCTACTCTCTTTAGCTTACCTTCTAATGGACAAAAAGCTATTAAACAATTAAGATCATTTTAGACAGTAACAAACTCTATAAAGAAAATTAGGCAGAGTAATGCACAGCTGAGTTAAAGAGAATGGCGAGCAGGCTACGTTAGAGTGGTCGGGAAACGCTGCCTGGAGGAGGTGACATTTGAGCTGAGACCTGAGGAAGAGAAGATGTTAATACATGAAACGCTGTGGAAGAGAATCCTAGGCAGAGAGAACAGCGCACAAATGTCCTGAGGAGGGAACTGGCAGCATGGGTTCCAAAAAAGCTGTGCCAGGCTAGAACCTTGTAAGCAAGAGAAACAATGAGGCTGGAGAGGCAGGCAGAAGCTAGGTCCCAGAGGCTCTGGGGAGCGGTGTTAAGGAATTTGGATTTCAATCCATGTGCAATGGAAAGAAGTGCTTTAAGCCAGGAGTCACATGATCAAATTTGTTTTTAAAAGATCACTCTGTGGGGAAATCTGAACAACACTGGTGGACTGTATATCAATATCCTAGTTGTGATACGTGACTGTAGCTCTGCAAGATGTCATTATGAAGAGAAACTGGGTAGAGGGTGCATCGGATCTCTGTCTACTAATTTTTACAACTGCATGTGAATCTATAATTATCCCAAAGTTTAAAAAAATCACCCTGGCCACTATGTGTAGAATAGATTTATGTATGTATATACACAGGTGTTTTCATGTGTGTGTATATGCATGCATGCACATGCATATTTATTTATATTTATTTTGTAGTGAGGCAAGAAGGGAATCAGGGAGACCAGCGAGGAGGCTGCTGCCCTTGTCTGATGGCTCACAGGTTTGCTGCATGGTGTCTTGCTGTAACCAAACATAATGGATGTGGACAGAAGAGTGAGGGAGATCAAGGATGAAGATGAAGTTTTTAGATTATACAAGGGGTCTTCAAAAACTTCATGGAAAATATGTATTACGAAAACACTATACATGAACTTCAAAAATGTTCTGCACTGGCCAGACACAGTGCCTCACGCCTGTATTCCCAGCTGTATTTGGGAGGCTGAGGCAAGAGGTGAGGTCAGGAAATCGAGACCATCCTGGCTAACACAGTGAAACCCCATCTCTACTAAAAATACAAAAAATTAGCTGGGCATGGTGGTGGATGCCTGTAGTCCCAGCTACTCAAGAGGCTGAGGCAGGAGAACCGTTTGAATCTGGAAGCGGAGGTTGCAGTGAGCCAAGATCACACCACTGCACTCCAACCTGGAAGACAGAGTGAGACTCCGTCTCAAAAAAAAAAAAAAAAAAAAGTTCTGCATCAAAATAAACTTGTCCTAACTTCATTTCTGAAGAGGATCTCGTTTGGGGCACTAAGAATGATACAACATTAGTGTGAAAAGAGCAACATTAGTTCTGCTAAAATTGAAGCAAGAGCAAACATCAAATTTGTGGTGAAGCTCAAGTCAAGGAATGGTGAAATCACTGGTGCCTTACAAAAAGTTTATGGGCACAATGCCCCAATGAAATTAGCAATTTACAAATGGATAACTCATTTTAAGAAGGGATGAGAGGATGCTGAAGATGCATCCCACAACAGCAGACGATCCACATCAATTTGTGATTTTTTAAAAAAATTCATTTTGTTGGCCGGGTGTGGTGGCTCATGTCTATAATCCAAGCACTTTGGGAGGCCAAGGCGGGTGGATCACGAGGTCAAGAGATCGAGACCATCCTGGTCAACACGGTGAAATCCCATCTCTACTAAAAATACAAAAATTAGCTGGGCATGGTGGCGCACGCCTGTAGTCCCAGCTACTCAGGAGGCTGAGGCAGGAGAATTGCTTGAACCCAGGAGGCAGAGTTTGCAGTGAGCCGAGATCTCGCCATTGCACTCCAGCCTGGGTAACGAGTGAAACTCCATCTCAAAAAAAAAAAAAAAAAAAAATTCATTTTGTTCATGCTCTAATTGAAGAGGATCAATGAGTAACATCAGAAACAGCCAACAACACAGACACAGACATCTCAATTGGCTCAGCTTACACAACTGATGGAAATACTACAGTTGAGAAAAGTTTTCACTTGTTGGGTGCCAAATCCATTATGCCCACATAAGCTGCGGCCAAGAGCAGAACTTTCAAAGGAAATTTTAAACAAGTGGGGTCAAGATCCTGAAGCATTTCTTCAAAGAACTGTAACAGAGATGAAACATAGCTTTGCCAGTACAATCCTGAAGACAAAGCACAATCAAAGCAATAGCTACCAAGAGTTGGAAGTGGTCCTGTCAAAGCAAAAGTGAATTGGTCAAAAGCAAAGGTCATGGAAACTGTTTTCTTGGGATAGTCAAGGCATTTTCCTTGTTGACTTTCTAGAAGGCCAAAGAACAATAATATATGCTTATTATGAGAGTGTTTTGAGAAAGTTAGCCAAAGCTTTAGCAGAAAAATGCCTGGGAAAGCTTCACCAGAGAGTCCTTCTCCACCATAACAACCCTTCTCCTGCTCATTCCTCCCATCAAACAAGGGACATGTTTATGAGACTTCAATGGGAAACCACTGTGCACAGAAATCATTATGCATTCACCTTACAGTCCTGATTTGGCTCTTTCTGACTTCTTTGTTTCCTAATCTTAAGAAATCTTTAAAGGGAATCCATTTTTCTTCAGTTAACAATGTAAAAAAGACTTCATTAATATGGCTAAATTTCCAGAAACCTCAGTTCTTTAGGGATGGGCTAAATGGCTAGTATCATCACAAAGCTGCCTTGAACTTGATGGAGCTTATGTTGAGAAATAAAGTTTATATTTTTCATTTTTATTTTTTAATTCAATTTTTCCATGAACTTTTTGAAGTCTCCTCTCATGTACCTAACAATGCTTGTGTGAGAATTAAATGAGCTAATATATGTAAAACAGCCCAATGGTAAGCACATAGTAGATGCTCACTACATATTTAAATGAAAGAATAAAACTGGTCCTAAAGACTCAATATATAAAAAACTAAGGCATACCTCAGGTACTAGTAAAATTCCCCAGTTCTTTCAGAAGTTAAAATTAGTTCCAAATTCCATGTTTAAATGATTAACAAGGAAGATCAAAGAGTACATTTAGACCTCTTCCTAACTCCCTTTTCACTGAAAGAGATATAATATTATCAAAGAAAAGATTTTCTATAAAATCCAAAGTTTTTTCTGTCACTTTCTCCAATGGAAGTTTGTTTTCTTTTGTTTTGAGAAAAGGTCTCACACTGTCACCCAGTCTGGAGTGCAGTGAGGCGAACACAGCTCACTGCAGCTTCTGCCTCCTGGGTTCAAGTGATCCTACTACCTCAGCCTCCCAAGTAGCTGAGATTATAAGCATGTGATCCCATGTCAGCTATTTTTTTCTATTTTTCATAGAGATGGGGTCTTATTTTACGGCACGGGCTGATCTTGAATTCCTGGACTCAAGTGATCCTCCTGCCTTGGCCTCCCAAAGTGCTGAGATTATAGGTGTGAGCCACAGTCCCAAGCCTTAAATGGAAGTTTAAATTAGAAGTAACACATCTTCAGTCGGGCACAGCTCACACCTGTAATCCCAGCACTTTGTGAGGCTGAGGCAGGCAGATCACCTGAGGTCAGGAGTTCAAGACCAGCCTGGTCAACATGGTGAAACCCCAACTCTACTAAAAATACAAAAATCAGCTGAGCGTGGTGGTGCACACCTGTAATCCCAGCTACTGGGGAGACTGAGGCACAAGAATTGCTTCAACCTGGGAGGCGGAGCTTGCAGTGAGCTGAGATCAAGCCGCTGCACTACAATCTGGGCAAAAGAACAAGACTCCGTCTCAAAAAAAAAAAAAGAAAAAGAAGTAACAAATAACACATCTTCTAGTACAAAACTGGCTAGATGACTACTGGAGATGATTTGTGCTGGAGTTTTTGAAAAGAAATATCAACAAAGCATACTGAAATTCCTGGAAAAATAATCAAGGAAAAAAGACTGTGTAATAAAACATTTACACAGAACAGTATGTGGAAGAAAAAAATGAAGAGTTCCTATGTTACTGGGGCCAAATGATAGCTTTAGGATATTGCTCATTTTGAGACAAAACTGTATCTTGTACTTGTTGTTTATTATTTGGGCATAAAGTGGGAGTTGTTTGAATAAGTAAGTCTTTAAAAGTACAAGATGCTATAAATCACGAATACTAAGAATGCCAAAATTATAGTATCTGAAAAGTAAAAATCAAGCTTTTAAAAAGTCAAATCTAAAAGGCAAATGGTAGTTTTTAAAGAAGTTTTAAAAGTTTTAAAACTTCCTGAGAATTTAAGTCTAGAGCATTGACTTTCTGACCTGGGTTTATATAACTCTCATACCCAGGGGATGTGACAGCTGACTGTCTTGTCCAAATAAACACTACAGAAAATTATTAAAACCATCAGGGATATTTCATTTCTCTTCCCACAGTATCTAATCCTTATCTCAGACAGATATGTCTGTGTGTGTGTGTGTGTGTGTGTGTGTGTGTGTGGTTTGGACGAATGCTCTACATAATTAGAATTCTTTACAGTACTAAGGAGAAAGCAAAGTGTTTTAAAGTCTTAAAAGAAAACTAATTTTCTAGAGAAATTCTGGCTTTGGGAAAGCAGCAAAGTGATCTGTGGATGACAGAGTTATCTTTAATTAGGAGTTGAGCAAACAGTTATAAGCAAAATCTAGACAAATAAAGACACTGTTTATATTTCAAAGGCAGGGAAACAGATTCTGCTACAAAACTTTTCCAACACAAATCCCCAGCAAATAGTTTGCCTTAGGAAAACTATTTTTATCCCTGTATCAACTTGGTTGATAAGTATTCCATTTTCAGTGCATATATGAAAAAGCTATATAAAGTGAAATTATTTTCATTATTTAAACAACATTTTACAAATGGAGACAAAGCTTATTGTGCTGTAATGTTTATTGGCTAGGTTGACAAATGATTCGGCCACAAATATCATGAAGTCTCAGAATGTGAATACATAGAAGGAATTGGCTTCACTCCCAGAAAAACCTCCTGAACCATGGTCCTTCCCTCCACACTAAAACACCACTCTGGAAACTTGTGATTACTGTTAATTCAGAACATATTTACATATATTATTCCACTGCCTGTGTGGGATAAGATGCTACCTTTTTGGTTTTTTGGTTTCTTTTCGAGATAGTCTTGCTCTATCATCCAGGCTGGAGGGCAGTTGTGCCGTCTCAGCTCACTGCAACCTCTGCCTCCTGGGTTCAAGTAATTCTCCTGCCCCAGCATTCCAAGTAGCTGGGATTACAGATGTGCACTACCACACCTAGCTAATTTTTTGTATTTTTAGTAGAAACGAGATATCACCGTGTTGGCCAGGCTGGTCTGGAACTCCTGATCTCCAGTGATCTGGCCGCCTCAGCCTCCCAAAGTGCTAGAATTACAAGACATGAGCCACCATGCCTGGCCTATGTTTAATGGAGAACAGGGTTTCACCATGTTGGTCAGGCTGGTCTCAAATTCCTGACCTCAAGTGATCCGCCCACCTCGGCCTCCCAAAGTGCTGGGATTACAGGTGTGAGACACCGCGCCCTGATGATGCTATGTTTAAGATGCTATTATTATTCCCATTTTTTCAGATGAAGAAACTGCAGCTTGGAAAGGTTGGTGTCCAAAGTCACCAAATTAGTAAGTGTCACAGCTGCCACACTCAGCTCCCACAAGCTATGAAGGAGTGATAGTAATGACAGTGGCAGCACTTAAGCTGTACTCAGCATGTGTGAGGCACTGTTCTTTTCACTTTCCTATGTCAACTCATGTAATCCTCAAGACAACCCTAGGAGACAGGTAGGCAGGTTTGTATTTGGACCACCAGCTTCCTCTTTCTCTACCCTGCTCACCAAACGTGGCCTGCTTCTCTCCCCACAAAATCAAAATCAGCATCCCAATGTCATCATATTCTCTCTACCCTTATCTCAAATCAAAATTTGTTCCAAAATGCTGGTAATTGTTGAAGCTTGATTATAGATAATGGAGATTTCTTTATACTATTCTACTTCTGCCTGTATTTGAAATTACCTTATAAACAAGTTTGGATTTGATCCATGGCACAAATCTCAGTGTATAAAAAGCAAAGCAAGCTTGTAATCATTTAAGTAACACATTTAACATTTTTTGCTCTAACATGGAATGTAAGCTATTGAAAAGGCTACCAAGACTAGCTCCACTGACAATGAATTCAAAGGAAGTGTTACCGAAGATGGCTATGTAATAACAGAAGACGGTGACATTGATTCATTCTCTCATTCCATGAACATAAATTGAGCACCCATTGTTATGTTAGGATGTTAGGATGTACGGAGGTCCACGGAAGAACTCCCGTCTTCAACGAGCTAAGAGTTTAGTAACAGACACAAAATGAACACAAAGGTAATTATGGAGGAGGACTATTTATGAGAAATGTTATAAAAAGAAAAGTTTGAAGTCCTGTGTGATTTGGAAAAAGAAGCAACATCAGGACAAATTCCATTACATTGAATTCCCTGAAACAGTCCAAACTTTTCAGTATGTTAAACATTATTTAAAATCAGTGAATGGCCTGGGTGCAGCGGCTCATGCCTGTAATTCCAGCACTTAGGGAAGCAGGCAGATCACCTGAGGTCAAGAGTTCGAGACCAACCTGGCCAACGTGGTGAAACCCCGTCTCTACTAAAAATACAAAAATTAGCCGGGCGTGGTAGTACATGCCTGTAGTCCCAGCTACTCAGGAGGCTGAGGCAGGAGAATTGCTTGAACTGGGAAGGCAGAGGCTGCAGTGAGCCATGATTGCACCACTGCACTCCAGCCTGGGCAACAGAGTGAGACTCCGTCTCAAAAAAAAAAAAAAAAAAAAAAAACCCGAAAAAACAAAAAACATACTTACTAGAGAAGATGTCTC
The DNA here is from genome assembly GCA_963573385.1 of Cacajao melanocephalus. NCBI lineage: Eukaryota > Metazoa > Chordata > Mammalia > Primates > Pitheciidae > Cacajao > Cacajao melanocephalus. The sequence goes on from CAUYLG010038381.1 coordinate 18,367, forward strand.
TGGAAAGAAGCTCACTAGGGCACCATTTATAATGACCAACAATAGGGCTTGGTGATATTCATTTCAATTGATACACAGCAACCTATACACAACAACTTAAGAAACAAAGTAGAAACTCTCTCCCTGATAGAATCAGGAATGATAATAGTATTAATACACTTTTAAAAATACAATTAAAGAGACGAATCATTAAAAATGTATGTTTATTTTCTAAATACTTGCTAAGAGATGAAAGCCTCCCCTCCCCTCCCTTCCCCTCCTCTTTTCCCTTTTCTCTTTCCTCTTTTCTCTTTTCTGAGACAGGGTCTCTCTGTGTCACCAATGCTAGATTGCAGCTGCATGATCATGGCTCACTACAGCCTCAACCTCCCTGGGCTCAGGTGATCCTGCCACCTCAGCCTCCAAGTAGCTGGGACTACAGGCACACACCACCACATCCTGCTAATTTTTGTATTTTTTGTAGAGACAGGGTTTTGCCTTAATTCCCAAGCTTGTGTCTCGAACTCCTGGACTCAAGCAATCCATCTGCCTCAGCCTCCCAAAGTGCTGGGATTACAGGTGTGAGCCACTGCATCCAGTGAAGGCCTTTTCTTGAGAGTAAGTTCAAGCAATTAAAGTTCTTGCATGAACCACACTCTTGATGTACATCTATGATTTCCAGTTTTTACTGTAAAGACACTTGTGAAGTATTCTGAAGGCAGAATCATATATATAAATATATATACATGTTTTGGAGACAAGGTCATACTCTGTCTCCCAGGCTGGAATGCAGTGGCGTGATCACAGCTCACTGTAACTTAAAACTCCTGGCTGAACTGATACTCCTGCTTCAGCCTCCCAAGTAGCTAGGACTACAGGGACATGCCACCACCTCTGGCTAATTTTACTTTTTGTAGAGATGGGGTCTCACTGTTGCCCAGGTTGGTGTCAAACTCTTAGCCTCAAGTGATTTTCCTGCTTCAGCCTACCAGTATTAGGATTACGGGTGAGAGCTACCCCACCTGTCAGAATCCTCGTATTTTTTTAAGTTGTTTTCTTTAATCTTTTCAGAGGTCTCTTCTACCTCTAATTTGACAATAATTTTTTTTCTTAGCCATTTATCTTTATCAGGTAAACACATTCAACTTATTTTTCATAAAAGCAATATCTTTTTTCCTTTTCCTTTTATATTTCACTTTTTAAAATATTTATTTATTTTATAATCACAATAATAAGTAAAACTAAAATAAGCAGGCTAGGGAACAAACCCAGCTGACTCTTATTGATTGCCACTGTTATCAACACATTATGAGCAAACACTTATAATGTGGGCTGGGCGCAGTAGCTCACACCTGTGTAGTCACAGCACTTTGGGAGGCAAAGGTGGGTAGATCACCTGAGGTCAACAGTTCGAGACTAACCTCGCCAATATGGCGAAACCCTGTCTCTACCAAAAATACAAAATTAGCTGGGTATTGTGGGGCACACCTATAATCCCAGTGACTTCAGAGGCTGAGGCAGGGGAATTGCTTGCACCCAGGAGGCAGAGGTTGCAGAGAGCCAAGATCGTACCACTACACTCAAGCTCAGGTCATGGAGCAAGATTCCATCTCAAAAAAAAAGAAAAAGAAAAAAGAAAGTCAACGTAAAAACCACAATTTTCGGCTGGGCGCAGTGGCTCACACCTGTAATCCCAGCACTTTGGGAGGCAAAGGTGGGTGGATCACCAGGTCAAGAGATCAAGACCATCTTGGTCAACATGCTGAAATCCTATCTCTACTAAAAATACAAAAAATTAGCTGGGCATTGTGGCACGCACCTGTAGTCCTAGCTACTCAGGAGGCTGAGGCAGGAGAACTGCTTGAACCCAGGAGGCGGAGGTTGCGGTGAGCCGATATTGCACCATTGCACTCCAGCCTGGGTAACAAGAGCGAAATTCCGTCACAAAAAAAAAAACACAATTTTCTCCAAATAGAGGGTATAGTTGACATTGTTGGCCACCTCCTGTGATGGGCAGTGCCCACTTCCAGGCCTGAATCTACTTCTCATTCTTCCATAGCTGCAGAATCCCTCTGTTCTTGGAAATCGCAATGTGTACAGCTAAGAAACTGCATTCACCAGGCTTCTTCACAAATAAGAATGGACAAGATGTAAACTGAACATGGTGGTTGAGACTTAAGGAACTTTAAAGGGTGTCCTCTGCCCTCCCCTTTCCTACTTCTTCTGCCTCAAGAACCATTTGGCTAGAGTCAGAGCAACACATGTGACCACAAGGTGACTGCAAGCTGTATGATAAGGATGGTGAAACAGAAAGAGAGAAAGATCTAGACTGCCTGATGGCACTGTGGAACTGCCATGCCAGGAACAGACTATCTACTTTGGACTTAATATTTGTTGAAAGAAAAATAACCTGTCTTCCTTAAAGCACTGTTAGCAGCAGCCAATATAATTCTTCTTCAACCAATCTACTCAGCGTCTATTCCCCTACTCAAAGAAAAAAAAAAACTTTCCTAACCGAAACACAGTACTGTTTCTGATTGGTCTAGAGATAATTTCATCCCTCTTGTAAATGGCTTGGCTCAAGAACCAGGCCTAAGCCCATAAGGGCATTGCATTGTCCTACTGACAGGAATTGGCTCAGGAATGAGCACATGACCCAATCCATGCCAATGAGATTCTAGGGTTAGTTTTCTGGAGGCTTCTGAGAATATTTCTCACTCTAAGGAGAACAAAGAGACAATCTTTCTTTCTTTTTTTTTTTTTTTTTTTGAGACGGAGCTTTGCTCCTGTTGCCCAGGATGGAGTGCAGTGGTTTGATCTCAGCTCACCTCCACCTCCCAGGTTCAAGCGATTCTCCTGGTTCAGCCTCCCGAGTAGCTGGGACTACAGGTGTCTGCCATCGTACCTGACTAATTTTTTGTATTTTCACTAGAGACAGTTTGACCATGTTAGTCAGGCTGGTCTCAAACTCCTGACCTCAGGTGATCCCCCTTCCTCAGCTTCCCATAGTGTTGGGATTACTGGTGTGAGCCACCACGCCTGGCTAAGACAATCTTTCTATTCCTTAGGGGGTTGCCATAGACAGATCTGGGGCCTAGGCCTACTGCAGCTATGTTGCTGCTAGCCTGAGAAGAAGCCAATACTCTAGCGAGGGCACAACCAAGAAAATCTTAGGGAAAGAAGCCCGTGACAGATTAAGTTAACCTTGAAGTGTGTCCAGGACAAGTATAACTGTATCAGCCAAAACATATACAAGTTGCAGAGGCCATCGCAGAAGCAATGGAACAGGTACTGAGAGTTAGTCAAATATTTTGAGAAGGCCAAGGTAAGTCAGGTCTTCCCAGTGGACATGCAAGGCAGGGCATAGGTTTTCAAAATATTTCTGTGCCTTTTCCATATGAGGCCTGATAAAGAACTTACTATACAGTAAGTTTGCAAATATTGAGTTATTTTAGAAGTGCTTTTTGGACAGGTTTTTGCACACAAGAAAAAGGGTTACTCAATAAGTGTGCATGTGTCAAAGACTTTATAATAATAAACATAACAGCTAAAATTTACATGTTAAGTTCCATCTGCCAAGACTGTGCTGAGCCCTTTATTTCATGCAATCCTCACAAGAAACAAGGAACTCTCATAGTATTCACTTCACAAGTGAGGAAGCCCTGAAGCTTAGACAGGTTAATTGTATTGTGCATTAAGTAGAAAGTGCCTAGGACAAGATGTGAATTCATGTCCAAAGGACTCCAGAGCCTCATTCCTAACCACAAATTTACACTGCTTCCTTATGAATACGTAAAAGCACAGCGACCATTTCTCTGAGAGGACACTTCTTCAAAATATTCTGTTCTTCTAACCCTCTTAGGTATACTGTACTTATCACACGACAAGTCTCAATTTTTTGGTTTATAAAATACGGCTGCCGAGCGCGGTAGCTCACGCCTGTAATCCCAGCACTTTGGTAGGCTGAGGCGGGCAGATCACACCAGGTCAGGAGTTTGAGACCAGCCTGGCCAACAAGGTGAAACCCTGTCTCTACTAAAAATACAAAAATTAGCTGTGTGTAGTGGCACATGTCTGTAATCCCAGATGTTTGAGAGGTTGAGGCAGGAGAATCACTTGAACCCAGGAGGCGGAGACTGCAGTGAGCCAAGATTGTGCCACAGTACTCCAGCCCAGGCGACAGAGCTAGAATCCATCTCAAAAAATTTTTTTTAAAATATATGGCCACTACATTTAATATGTACCACATATAACATGCAGAGATCATCAAAATCCAATGAAAGTTAAGCATTATGCACGTAAGAAAAGAATCACATTATGCTTAACTGACACTGAAAATCAAGATTAAACCACCAGCTTTTTTTTTTTTTTAAGTTTCATTCTGGTGATTAGCAAAAGCATGGAATAGGCAGGTCTGCAAAATCAGGACTGGGAGAAAGGAAGATAACTCACATTAATTAAGTCCCTTCTGGTGGCCAAGCTTTATAATGGTTAACTCTCATACGATCTCATGAGACATTTTACAGATAAGGGAAACTAGACTCAGAGATCTTGCCCAAGGTTACCCTGGTCTTCCTGAAAGCCAAGTTCTTGTTCTTATTATACAACTCTGCATTCCTATGAGTTCTAGCAATGTTTAAGGATTGGCTAACAGAAAACAATAACCTTGAGAACACAGGAAAGCTACATAAGTTATTAGCCTCCCTGGAAATATCATTTTCATTTTCAGTTGCTTTCAATCATGGTGTCTTTGGCTTTAAAAAATTATAAATAAGAAAATAACAGGCCGAGTGCAGTGGCTCACGCCTGTAATCCCAGCACTTTCGTAGGCTGAGGCGGGCAGATCACGGGGTCAGGAATTCAAGACCAGCCTGACCAATATGGTGAAACCCTGCCTCTACTAAAAATACAAAAATTAGCCAGGCGTGGTGGCCTGTGCCTGTAGTCCCAGCTAATCGGGAGGCTGAGGCAGAAGAATCGCTTGAACCCAGGAGGCAGAGGCTGCAGTAACCCAAGATCATGCCACTGCACTCCAGCCTGGGCAACAGAGCGAGACTCCATCCCAAAAGCAAAACAAAAAAAAGAATGCAACCTTGGCCAGGCATGGTGGCTCACATCTGTAATCCTAGCACTTTGGGAGGCCAAGGAGTGCATATCACCTGAGGTCGGGAGTTCGAGACCAGCCTGACCAACATGGAAAAACCCTGTCTCTCCTAAAAATACAAAACTAGCCAGGCATGCTAATTACAAGCATGGTGGCACATGCTTGTAATCCCAGCTACTTGGGAGGCTGAGGCAGGAGAATCGCTTGAACACAGGAGGCAGAGGTCATGGTAAGCAGAGATGGAGCCATTGCTTGCACTCTAGCCTGGGCAATAAGAGCAAAACTCTCAAAAAAAAAAAAAAAAAAAAAAAAAAGAAAAGGTAAAATAAAAGAAATAACCTATACTTGGCCAGGATCATTTGAGGTCAGGAGTTCAAGATCAGCCTGACCAACATGGTGACATCCCGTCTCTACTAAAAATACAAAAATTAGTCAGGTGTGGTGGTGGGCACCTGTAAACCCAACTACTCGGGAGACTGAAGTGGGAGGATCACTTGAGTCTGGGAGTTTAAGGTGGCAATGAACTATGGTTGCACCACAGCGACTCCAGCCTGGGTGACAGAAAGAGACCTGGTCTCAAAAACAAAACAAAACAAACCCATGGTCTAGTCTTAAAAGTACACTGCCCATGGAGAATCACTTACAAAATAAATCAAAGACGGCCGAGTGTGGTGGCTAATGCCTGTAATCCCAGCACTTTGGGAGGCTGAGGCAGGTGGATTACCTGAAGTCAGGAGTTCAAGACCAGCCTGGCCAACATGGCAAAACCCCATCTCTACTAAAAATACAAAAATTAACCAAGTGTGGTGGCAGGCACCTGTAGTCCCAGTTACTCAGGAGGCTGAGGCAGGAGAATCACTTGAACCTGGGAGACGGAGGTTGCAGTGAACCAAAATCATGCCACTGCACTGCAGCCTGGGTGACAGAGTAAGACTCCATAGCAAAAAAAAAAAAAAAAAAAAAAAATTTAAAAATAAATCAAAGTCTGTATTGCCTAGTCCTTCATTGCTGATGTCACTAAGTATTCCACTGCTTATGTCCTAAGCCCATCCTGATAAGAAAGGGCAGGAACAAAATTCGGGCTACTCTTCCTACCATCATATGCATAGGAGGTCCAGCTCCCTCTACTGTATTCCCATGCCTAGAAGCCAACCAAAGGGCTGAGTTAGTTTCTCCACCCTCTCATTCCCGCCCAGTCCTAACTTCCTTCCCCTCTCCAAACAACTAATACTGATGAGCCCCTGCATTCCTTTAACGGTTCCAGTGCTCGTTAGAATCACTTACTCTACCTTAAGTATAACCAGAGAATCAAAAACATCTGTACAGCCAGGTGCCGTGGCTCATCCCTGTGATCCCAGCACTTAGGGATGCCGAGGTGGGTGGATTACCTGAGGTCAGGAGTTCAAGACCAGCCTGGCCAACATGGTGAAATCCTGTCTCTACTAAAAATACCAAAAAAAGGTCAGGCACGGTAGCTCACGTCTGTAATCCCAGCACTTTGGGAGGCCAAGGCAGGCAGATCACAAGGTCAGCAGTTCGAGAGCAGCCTGGCCAACATGGTAAAACCCTGTCTCTACTAAAAATACACAAATTAGCCAGTCATGGTGGCGGGCGCCTGTAGTCCCAGCTACTTGGGAAGCTGAGGCAAGAGAATCACTTGAACTCAGGAGGCAGAGGTTGCAGGGAGCTGAGGCTGAGTCACTGCACCCTGAGCAACAGAGCAAAACTCCGTCTCAAAAAAAAAAAAAAAAAAATTAGCCAGGCATGGTGGCAGGCACCTGTAATTCCAGCTACTTGGGAGGCTGGGGCAGGAGAATCGCTTTAACCCAGGAGGCGGAGGTTGCAGTGAGCCGACATCGCGCCACTGCACTCCAGCCTGGGCAACAGAGCAAGACTCCATCTCAAACAAAAACAAAAACATCAGTACATGTGAAAATTCCTGGAAGGTTTTTCACATTCCTCATGCATCCAGTTCAATTTGAATACCAGAGGATTAATTTGGTCATTAGGGACAATGTAATTAATTTTGGTTACTTGGTAGTCACCCAAGAAAGCCTTTGAAGGAAATCCTAAAATGAATCTATACATTGTATTATTTTATAAATGGATCAATATACTGTATTATTTTGTAAGTAGCAGGCCTGAACATAAATGAATCCTTGACTGAGAAACTTGCTATAGCACAGGGTGGTTGTTTAAATACTGGAAAAATTAGGCCCGTGCAGTTGGCTCACACCTGTAATCCCTACACTTTAGGAGGCCAAGGCAGGCAGATCATCTGAGGTCAGGAGTTTGAGACCAGCCTAGCCAACATGGTGAAACCCCGTCTCTACTAAAAAAAAAATGCAAAAATTAGCTGGGCATGGTAGCGTATGCTGTAATCCCAGCTACTCAGGAGGTTAAGGCAGGAGAATCACTTGAACCCAGGAGGCAGAGGTCGCAGTGAGCTGAGATTACACCACTGCACTCCAGCCTGGGCAACAAGAGTGAAACTCCATCTCAAAAAAAATAAATGCTGGAAAAATTATACGACTTGACTAGGACCCCAATAAAAAACATATTTTAAATCATGGCTCAGAAATACATAAACAGAGCTGAAACAAAACTTTTACAAGACAAAACGTATTCTTACTCTATATGATGTATCTGAGATGAACTGTGATTTTTTTTTTTATTCTTCCATTTTAAAAAACTGCTAGGCCAGGCATGGTGGCTTGCACCTATAATGCCAGCAATTTGGGAGGCCAAAGTGGGAGGATCACTTGAGGTGAGGAGTTTGAGACCAGCCTGGCCAACATGGCGAAATCCTGTCTCTACTAAAAATACAGAATTATCCAGGCATGGTGGCACATGCCTGTAATCCCAGCTACTTGGGAGGCTGAGGCAGGAGAATCGCTTGAAACCTGAAGGCAGTAGTTGCAGTGAGCTGAGATTATGCCATTGCACTCCAGCCTGGGTGACAGAGCGAGATTCCATCTAAAAAAAAACATGCTGTAACCTTTACCCCAAATATTCCTCAACTTACATTACCCAGCTACTAATGTAGGTCGAGGTTCATTAGCAGGCTACTAACGCAGGTCGAGGAATAGCAGTTTGAAACAGGCAGCCCTTCCACTGTGTGGTCTTGCAAATACATAAGCCAACCCAGGAAAGCAATGTTAGGAGAGGCTGGTGTATATAGGTTCTGGTTCTTTTTATTTTTTTTTTTTCTTGTGCAGTGGCACGATCTTGACTTACTGCAACCTCCACCTTCTGGGTTCAAGTGATTCTCAAGTCTCAGCCTCCTGAGTAGCTGAGACTACAGGTGCACGCCACCACACTCAGCTAATTTCTGTATTTTTAGTACAGACAGGGTTTCACCATGTTGCCCAGGATGGTCTCAATCTCTTGACCTTGTGATCCGCCTAGCTTGGCCTCCCAAAGTGCTGGGATTACAGGTGTGAGCCACCGTGCCCAGCCTCCGGTTCTTTTTTATTACTAAATTAAGCTGAGCTACTAATTGAGGAACTTTTTTTCCCACCTACCAGAGTGGAGCATAGATGACAGTGTGTAAAGGCTTCCTTTAGTTAGGAGATAGTGGGATTAAATAGAGCACATGACTTGGCATCAGAAAATGTGAATTCATTTTGCAACCCCTAATAACATAATGGATTTAGACAGTGATTATTAGCAGCTGCTAAAGCCATTCCGTGAAAGACTGATGGGAGACTTTAAACAGCTGGATCATGCTATCAACACCTGAACCCAAAGATCAATCTTAATATCACACAAAGAGAGCTAACCAGACATCACTCTTTGATATCTCCCGACATGATGCAATAGGCCATGCACAGCATCACCTATAAGGTACAATGGATAAAAGACATAAAGGAAATAAACATATTAAAGGGATGCTGGCTCTACTAAAAATACTTAGGAATTACTACTATTTATTTCCTTATGTATAATAATGATATTGTGACTACAGGGGGGAAAGGAGGAGGAAAAAGTCCTTTTCTTTTAGATGTGCATATTGAAGTACAGTATTCATGGATGAAATACGATGCCTAAGATTTGCTTTATGATAATTTAAGGTGGGGTGGAAGTTGGCAGTATAGATTAAATAAAAGTGACCATATATTGGTAACTGTTAAAGCTGAGTATATTAGGCGTCTCTTATTATCTTTTCATTTTTTGTGTATGTCTAAAATTTTCCATAATAAAAGGCTAAAACATAAGAAGAAAATAAAACCTGGATTCAAACTCCAGGACTTATTAGATATAGAATCTGAGAGGGGTCTGTCGCATCCTCTGATCTTCAATTTCCTCATTTGAAAATGGGAACAATAATCCCTACCCCACAGAAGTGTTAGGAGAACTAAAATGAGACCATGAATTCGCATCTTTTGGAAATCCAGCTCTTGTAAACTGCAGAGCTATTTACAAATGTTAGCACAACAGTTAGCTCCCTCTGTCTGTAATGCTCTGGAAGTAGAGAGAGACTACAGGTTTGTGGGAGGAGAGCTAAGTGATGGGCTGAATCCATCTGTACCCTAAAAATTTTCATTCTGTAAGAGTTCCTTAATATGACACTGTGTACTTTATATTTTCTCTCAAAAGGAGATCGTCAGAATTTTCAAAAAAATGTGAAAAATTTTAAGTTTTAAAATTTTAACAGAATTCTAAACATTCTGTTAAATGACATTCTCTACTTTGAATTATTTGTTTTTTGTTTACTTTCCCAATTATTCATATTTCTCCTACTAAAGTTAGAAAGTATATTTACAGAATGTTGGGTGCAGTGGCTCATGCCTATAATCCCAGCACTTTTGGAAGGCCAAGACGGGTGGATCACCTGAGGTCAGGAGGTCGAGACCAGCCTGGCCAATATGGTAAAACCCCGCCTCTACTAAAAAAAAAAAAAAAAAAATAGCCAGCACGGTGGTGCATGCCTGTAATCCCAGCTACTTGGGAAGCTGAGGCAGGGGAATTGCTTGAACCCTGAAGGCGAAGGTTGCAGTGAGGTGAGATTGGTGCCATTGCATTCCAGCCTGAGCGACAGAGTGAGACTCCGTCTCCAAATAAATAAACAAATAAATAAAGTAGTATATTTACAGGAGACTGTGTTATTGAGATAAAACTGAACACAGGCAGGGCACAGTGGCTCATTCCTGTAATCCCAGCACTTTGGAAGGCCGAGGAGAGGAGATCACTTGAGGCCAGGAGTTCAAGACTAGCCTGGCCAACATGGTGAAACCCCATCTCTACAAAAATTAGTTGGGCATAATGGCGGGTGCCTGTAATCCCAGCTGCTAGAGGGGCTGAGGCAGAAGAATCGCTTGAACCCAGGAGGCAGAGAGGTTGCAGTGAACAGAGATCGTGCCATTGCAACAAAAACAAAACAAAACAAAACAAAAAAACCGAACACAATTAGGCATCAATGTATTCTAAATAAAACTTTGTTTAAAATATTCCAGGTGCTTTTAGGAGAATAATAACGTATAATTCAGTACTAAAGGTTCATCTCAAATAAAAGGAAATTAATAGAAGTTCAAGTATAAGTAACACAAAGGGAGATCTGGCACTGTCAGGCTTCAGCTTGAAGAACAGTTGGAAAAAGCCAGTGTAATCTCTCTATGTGCAAATCAAATCAAGTCATTTCACTTCCTTTCAACGGTTTTCTCTCTACCTTCTAGAAGTCCAGACTGCTAAACAAAGGCTTGGGTGGCTCTCCAGCCTTATTTCCTCGAGGAACAGAATAAATGTTTCCCCATTATCTCATAAAGAGCTTACCTTTCTAGTACACTTAGGTTTCATTGCAGTATTATTCACAATAGCCAAAAGATGGAATCAACTCAAAGTGACCATCAATGAATGGATAAACAAAGTGTGGTATAAACATACAATAGAATATTATTCAGCCTTATAAAAATAATGAAATTCTGACACATGCTACACAATAAAGATGAACCTTGAGGACACTATGCTAGTGAAATAAGCCCATCACAAAAAAACAAATAATGCAAGATTCCACTAACAGGAGGTATCTAGAGTAAACAAACACATAGAAAACAAAAGTAGAATGGGCACCGTCAAGCACTGGTGGGAGGGAGAAACTAAACCTACTAAAGGTATAGTTTGACTTTTGCACTTTTACAAGATGAAAAAGTTGTGCAGATTCGTTGCACAGCATGAATAAATACTACAAAACTGTATACTTAAAAATAGTTAAGATGGTAAATTTTCTCACAATTAAAGATTTAACATTTTTAAAAAGAACTAGCATTTTCAGACATTTTTATTATAACTATGTATATATTTGAAAAAAAAAACAGGAACATACTGTACTATAATCTTTTTACACCTAACCATATGATGTAATGTAAACATCCTTCTAATATATATCGCTCCCACCTAATTGTCTTTCTTTTTTTTTTTTGAGATGGAGTTTCGCTGGAGTGCAAAAGGTGCAATCTTGGCTCACTGCAACCTCTGCCTCGCAGGTTAAAGAGATTCTCCTGCCTCAGCTTCCTGAGTAGCTGGGACTACAGGTGTGCACCACTACACCTGGCTACTTTTTGTATTTTTAGCAGAAATGGGGTTTCGCCATGTTGGCCAGGCTACTCTCCCGACCTCAGATGATCCGCCCACCTTGGCCTCCCAAGGTGCTGGGATTACAGGTGTGAGCCACTGCATCGGGCTAATTTTTCAATTTTATAAAAACATGATAGTCAATATCTCATGATGTCTTATGATAGACACCTGTTTCTTTTAACATATCCCTTCTCTAGTATCAGTACTCTGATATTCCCATGCGAAAACTACTTACCTTACTCATTCTGTCCTTCCACCCCTCCATGCCCAGTCAACTCTTACTCTGTATGGCTAGGCTGGGTACATGTATTTTTAAGTTTATTTCTAAGTATTTATTTTTCCTGTTGCTATTATCAGTGTTCCTATTACCTTTTCTATTGTTGTTTGGATAAAGCTATTGCTTTTTGTCTATCTTAAAACTGTTGTTCATTTTGTCTATCTTATAACTGCTCCTCATTCTCCTGCTGAGGCAGAAGAATCGCTTGAACCTGAGAGGCAGAGGTTGAAGTGAGCCAAGATTGTGCCACTGCACTCCAGCCTGGGTGACAGAGTGAGACTTCTTCCCAAAAAAAAAAAAAAAAAAAGAATGGTGCATGAGGTCGGGCACAGTGGCATTTCAGCCTGAGCGACAGAGTAAGACTTTGTCTCTAAATAAATAAAATATATGTACAGGAGACCGTGTTATTGAGATAAAACTGAACACAAGCAGGGCACAGTGGCTCATTCCTATAATCCTAGCACTTTGGGAGGCCGATGCAGGTGGATCACTTGAGGTCGGGAGTTCAAGACCACCCTGGCCAACATGGCAAAACCCCAACTCTACTAAAAATACAAAAATTAGCTGGGCGTAGTGGCTAACACCTGTATTCCCAGCTACTTGGGGGGTGCTGAGGCAGGGGGATCGCTTGAGCACAGGAGGCAAAAGCTGCAGTGAGCCAAGATTGCACCTCTGCACTCCAGCATAGGCTACAGAGTGATACCCTGCATCAAAAAAAAAAAGAAAAGAAAAGAAAAAAAGAAAAAGAATGGTGCCTGAAAAGTACTTAACACAACACCAGTTCAATAAATGCCTGCTGTCTACTGATAATGAAAAGTGTGGCTTTCCTTCCACACTTACACCTTTTATTTATTTTTGTTGTATTACACTGGTGCACTCCTTTCAGGAATTACCTGGCTTCCTACGTCTCCAAAAAGTAACAGGCATAAGACTCCTATTGAAGGATCTGTGCTATGGAGCTCCTCCACTCCCACCTTCTCAGAAAAGTCATACTATCAATTCTCCCTTTCATATCCTGTATCTTCTCAGCCTTTCCCTCTCAACTGGCTCCTTGCCAACAGCATTTAATCTCTCTCATGCTCAAAAAACCTTCACCTTATTCCCCAATCACTCCCAGCCTTCTCTCTACCTCCCTTCGCAGCCAAACTTCTTTGAGCTGCCTACACTTCGTCTTTCTCACATCCCACTCTTACCTCGTCCCACTGATATATTATATTGAACCGCTGAAAGCTGCTGATATTATAGATTCCGCCCCAACCATTTCACCAAATCTGCTCAATGAGGTTCCAACTGACCTCTATATTTATTTATCCAAAAGGACACAATTTAATTTTTAACTTATATTACTTGACATCTCAGCAACATCTAGAAAGGCCAACCCCTTCCTTTGGCCTTCATTACTATACTTTGCTGGTTTCGCACCCATTCCTGATTCTCCAGCCATTTCTTTTAGTGTAGCCTACGGGAATGGCTCTTTCTTCCAAGAGTATGCAATGCAGTAGCCCTGAATAAACTCAGCCTTTTTTTTTTTTTTAACCTCTCTGGATGGATCTCTTTCAATATTGATCTTTAAGTTGCTGTTGTAGTGGACTGCTTTTGGCGCCATGAATGTACTTTTGAATATGTTTGGAATATCCCCATAATAGCTAACTCAGACTATTCCCTCCATTTTATCAAAACCCTACCTGAGTCTCTAAACTATGCTAGATTGACATTAACATGCAAGCCCTTTCACAATTATCATCACAATTATAATCACTTGTTTGATGCATATTTTCTTCACCAATCTGTGATCTTTGAGGCCGGGGACCTGCTTCCTTACTACTTACACAGTGCCTTGCACATAGAAGATGCTCATTAAATATTTTTTGAATTAGCCAGGCACAGTGGTGTGCACCTGCAGTTCCAACTACTTGGGAGGCTGAGACAGGAAGACCACTTGAGCCCAGGAATCTGAGAACAACCTGAGCAACATACCGAGACCTCATCTCAAAAATAAATACATGCACACAGTCACATACACACATATATATGAATCACCACAAATGAATGCCTGCAAAGTGAAAACAGATGGCAGGAATGATGAGAACAACAAAAAACTGATCTTTCTGAAATCATACCTCTGATCGAAAACACACACCACCTGCTTAAAACCCTCTGATGGCTTCCCACTGCCCCCAAGACAAAGCCCAAACTCCTCCACGCTTACAAAGACAGCCTTTCAGGAGGAGCACCTGCTTGCCTCTCAAACGCCATCTAGCCAGACTTCCCCCAGCTCACATAATCTGCTCTCCAGCTAGCCTGAAATCCTCGCAGACTCCCAAAAAGTCTGCACTCTCTCCCCAGGGCTTTGCACACACTGCTTTCTCTGCCTACAGCAAGGTGCACTCCACCAGCCTTATCTTCTGGACAACACAAACGCAGCCTTCATGTCTCATTTTGGAAATCACCTTCTTTTGGCATCTCTCTCTGACCATCCACGCTAACCTCACCTCTAGAAATCCAGTTTTCTCCGTGCATTCACAGCCCTCTGTATATCCGAAATCATAAATGGAATCACAGTGAATTCTTGTGTACGGGTCTGTCTCCTCCTGAAGATTGTGGAGTTCCCTCAGGCCAAGATGTCTCTCGTTCACTTTTTTACCCTGGCAATCAGCCCCGGCCCCGGCTCACAATAAATGCTCAGTGATCGTCCTCCTTGTAGTAGTAGTAATAATAAAAGCTCCCACGTATTGAGGACTTACCTCCGCGAATCTGAAATATCTATTTACCTTGTAATAACGTCATTAGCCAGGTGCTACCATGCCCATTTTGCAGACGATAAAACTGACGCACAAAGAAGTCAATCTTCTCTGGCCCCACAACAGTCGCACACTACAGGTTTTCCGCACAGTCTTGAGTTATTTCCCAACCCCCAAATAAGAAGGGATTTTTTTTTTTAAAGAAACTTTGGCATGAGGTCGACCAATGGCTACAAATATAATAAACAGCTGAAAATGGACTCTACCTGAACACGGGGCGGGGTCAAAGGGCGTGGGGGGCGCCGTCCCCTGAGCAGCTGAGGGACTAAGGTCGGGCCGCAACCTCCCTCCCCGGGGTCTCCCGCGGCCCAGCCCCTCGCCCCTGCGACGAGTCGACGCCAGGCCCGGAGCGTTGGGGCCGCGACCGGCCGCCCAGCTCCTGCTCACCTGCGGTCTCACCGCCTCACCGTGCCGGGGCCGCCGGCCCGCAGCGCCTCCCCGGGGCAGCCTGGCGCCCGCAGCCCGCAAACCGCAGCGAAGCCCGTTGCCTTGGCGACCCGGGCTGCCGAAATCCCGCGGCGCTCGCGCTACGGCGGCTCGGATGGGACCAGGACGGTTCGCGTCCCCTTCCGCAGCCGCGGAGGGGGCAAAGGAGGGAGGAGGTGGGAGTCGCAGGGCTGAGCAGTGAAGGAGGGATCCGGGTTGGAACTTGGGCTGGGGAAGATAGGGAAAGGAGGACAGTGAGGCCAGGGGGAGGTCTTGGGCCTCGGATGCTGCTTGTGCCTCAGTTTATCTCTCTGTAACCTCAGATGGGGACCGTGTGAGGAGGAGACGGGGTCTCAGGGAGTGGCTTGCCAGACTGGGTTTTTGTTTTTGTTTTTTTGTTTTGAGACAGAATCTCACCTCTGTCGCCCAGGCTGCGACGCAGTGGCGCAATCTCTGCTCACTGCAACGTCTGCCCCCTCCAGCTGGGTTCAAGCGATTCTCATGCCTCAGCCTCCGGAGTAGCTGGGATTACAGGCATGTGCCACCACGCCTGCCTAATTTTTGTATTTTTAGTAGAGACGGGATTTTGCCATGTTGGCTAGGCAGGTCTCCAACTCCTGACCTCAGGTGATCCACTCGCCTGGGCCTCCCAAAATGCTGGGATTACAGGCGTGAGCCACCACTCCCTGCCAAGACTGGGAATATTTAAAGACAAGAAAACTGATGTGGGAGGGATGGCAGATTCCTCTATTTTATAGTCTCTGAAGGGGTGGTGTGGCAAAGAGTGAATAAATTGGTTTCTTTGATGGAGAATTAGATCACCAGATTTAATTTCAATATAAGGAATAATTTATTTTTCCTCGTGTCTAGCAATTACACTTCTTGGAATAACTCCAGATATGCTGGAACCTGAGCACAAAGGATATATTCATGACTCCATTTTTGCAAAAGCAAAAGGGTTGCGACCAGTCCAAATATCTATCAGGGGCCAGGCCGTTGGCTCACGCCTGTCATCCTGAAACCACCTTTGCAAAAAATCGTAACTGAGATATCAGACCTAACTGACCCATCTTGCTTCTAACCTCTAAACTGTCCTGTTCATTCCTGGGTGTAGGCCAAACTAGCTTTGGGAAAGAATTCAATGTATAGTTTCAATAATAGCCCTTTCCAAAAAGCTAACCTATTCTTGTAAAACAAATGAAAGGCCACAGGCCACCAGCCACGAAGTCAAGATGAGAAAGGCTGGAATTCTAAATATTACCTGCCATTATTCTTATTCTAGAGGTCACAAGATTTTTTTTTTTTTAAGACAAAGTCTTGCTCTGTCACCCAGGCTGGAGTGCAGTGGCATGATCTTGGCTCATTGCAACCTCTGTCTTGCTGGTTCAAGCAATTCTGATGCCTCAGCTTCCCAAGTAGTTGGGATTACAGGGACCCACCACCATGCCCAGCTAAATTTAGTTTTTTAGTACATACAGGGTTTCGCCACATTGGCCAGGCTGGTCTTAAACTCCTGACCTCAAGTGATCTGCCTGCCTAGGCCTCCCAAAGTGCTGGGATCACAGACATGAGCCACTGTGTCCCACTCTCAATTACTCTTGAAGGTAAAATCACTATTGTGAACCTAAGATCAGCCTTTTGAGATGTCTTTTCAGGTTTTTGCATTTCTAACAACCAGATGGCCCAACTGCACCTGCCAACCAGTTTTATGGCTCCCGTCCAGGAACTGACACAGCAGAAGAGAACATCTTTGACTCCCTCTAATTTCATCCCCGAGCCAACCAATCAGCACTCCTGATTCACTGGCCCCCTACCCACCAAAGTAGCCTTAAAAACTCTGATCTCAGGCCGGGTGTGGTGGCTCATGCCTGTAATCCCAGCACTTTGGGAAGCCAAGGCGGATGGATCACCTGAGGTTGGGAATTTGAGACCAGCCTAGGCACTCTAGCCTGGGCAACAAGAGTGAAATTCTCTGGGTAACAAGAGTGAAATTGCACTCTAGCTTGGACAACAAGAGCAAAATTCTGTCTTAAAAAACAAAGAAACAAACAAACAAAAAACATGATCCCTGAGTTTTCTGGGAGATCGATTTGGTAATAAAACTCCAGGCTCTAGCACAGCAGGCTCTGTGTGAATTACTTTCTCTATTGCAATTCCCCCTTCTTGATTAATTGGCTCTGTTTACGCAGCATGGATGTTGAACCCCTTGGGCGGTTACAATCCCAGCACTTTGGTAGGCTGAGGCAGGCAGATCACTTGAGTCCAGGAGTTTAAGACTAGTCTGGGCAACACAGTGAGACCTCACCTCTAAAAAAGTAAATTAGCCACCTGTAGTCCCAGCTACTCAGGAGGCTTCAGCCTGGGAGGTAGAGGTTGCAGTTAGCAGAGATTATGCCACTGAACTCCAGCCTGGGTGACAGAGGGTCCTGTGAAAAAGAAAAAAAAAAATGCCCTATCGTTAGGGAATTGAGGAAAAATTATGATACATCCATAAAATAAAATAATTACTATAGTAAGAATTAAGAGGGACCAAGGTAGATATAGATATAGCTACAGTTTAGGTACAGAGCTGTCTTCCAGCTATGTAACTGCCTAGTGGGTTCATTTTACCTGCCACCTAGACAGAGCTGACTTATCAAGACAGGAATTGTAACAGAGAAAGAGTAATTCACACAGAGAGGGCTGTGCAGGAAACCAGAGTTTTATTATTACTCAAGTCAGTGTCCCTGAGCATTTGGGGATCAGAGTTTTTGTTTGTTTGGAGACATAGTCTCACTCTGTTGCCCAGGCTGGAGGGCAATGGACAATCTTGGCTCCCTGCAGCCTCCACCTCCAGGTTTCAAATGATTCTCCTGCCTCACCCTCCAGAGTAGCTGGAACTACAGGCATGCACCACTACAGCCAGCTAATTTTTATATTTTTTTAGTAGAGACAGGGGTTTTACCATGTTTGCCAGGCTGGACTCGAACTTCTGGCCTCAAGTGATCGACCCGCCTCAGCCTCCCAATGTGCCAGGATTACAGGCATAACCCACCAGGCTGGGAATCAGAGTTTTTTGTTTTTGTTTTTTTTTTTTGAGACAGAGTCTCGCTCTGTCACCCAGGCTGGAGTGCAGTGGTGCAATCTCCATTCACTCCAACCTCTGCCTCCCAGGTTCAAGCAATTCTACTGTCTCAGCCTCCGGAGTAGCTGAGATTACAGGTGCCTGCCACCATATGCTAATTTTTGTATTTTTAGTAGAGACGGGGTTTCACCATGTTGGCCAGGCTGGTCTCGAACTCCTGACCTTGTGATCTGCCCACCTGGGCCTCCCAAAGTGCTGGGATTACAGGTGTGAGCCACCGTGCCTGGTAGGATCAGAGTTCTTAAGGACAACTTGGTGGGTTGGGGGAAGCCTGCAGACCAGGAGTGCTGATTGGTTAGGTAGGAGATGAAATCATGGGAAGTTGAAGCTGTCCTCTTGCACTGAGTCAGTTCCTGGGTGTGGGCCACAGATCAGATGAGCCAGTTTTTCAGTCTGTGTGGTGCCAGCTGATCCATCAAGCTCAGGGTCTGCAAAATATCTCAAGCACTGATCCAGGAGAAGTTTAGGGAGGGTCAGAATCTTATAGCCTACAGTTGCATGACTCCTAAACCATAATTTCTAATCTTGTGGCTAATTTGTTAGTCCTACAAAGGCAGTCTAGTCCCCAGATAAGAGGAAGATTTGTTTTGGGAAAGGGCTGTTATCTTTGTTTTAAACTATAAGTTCCTCCCAAAGTTAGTTCAGCCTATACCCAGGAAGGAACAAAGACAGCTTAAAGGTTAGAACCAAGATGGAGTCAGTTAGGTTAGATCTTTTTCACTGTCTCAGTCATAATTTTGCAAAGGCTGTTTCAGCTATATATACTAGTTCAGAGCAAGTCTCCGAACTAGTCCCACCATTGCTTCTGCTATTACCTTCAACCCTAACCCATCCCTGCTCCAGTCTTTATTCCAACCAGCAGCCAGACTGATTTTTTTTTCCCTTTTTCTTTTTTTTTTTTTTTTTTTAAAGATGGGGTTTCGGCCGGGCGCGGTGGCTCATGCCTCTAATCCTTGCACTTTGGGAGGCCGAGGTGGGTGGATCACCTGAGGTCAGCAGTTCAAGACCAGCCTGGCCAACATGGTGAAACCCCATCTTTATTTTTTTAATTTTTATTTATTTATTTGTTTTTTAAAGATGGGGTTTCACCATGTTGGCCAGGCTGGTCTTGAACTCCTGACCTCAGGTGATCTGTCCACCTTGGCCTCCCAAAGTGCTGGGATTACAGGAATGAGTGTGTACTAAAAAAATACAAAATTAGCCGGGCGTGGTGGTGCATGCCTGTAATCCCAGCTCCTAGGGAGACTGAGGCAGGGGAATTGCTTAAACCTGGGAGGTGGAGGTTGCAGTGAGCTGAGATTGCGCCATTGCACCAGTCTGGGCAACAGTTAAACTCCGTCTCCATAAATAAATAAATAAGTAATAATAATAAAAATAAAATAACCTAGGTTTGACAAGGGACGTGTAAAGATGGGAGGAGCTGCCTTGGGTGGCAGCAAGTGCCCTACCCTAGAAGAGATGTTGCTGAGGGCTCCTGCCTGAGGTGGGAAATTGGAGTAGATGATCGCAAAGATCTGCTCTCCCACCTTTGGCCAAGTAGAGGCGACACACTCAACCAGTTAGGGCCACAAACACTAAGAGATGGGTGGGATCCTACATTTGAGAGGACAGATGCTTGCAGGTAAGAACTGTTCAGCCAACAGCTAGACTTAATGCTCCTAACTGAACATAAACAGTGATCACAGAATATAAACAAGGATCAGACAAGACCACCATGTAGTTGGAACAAGATACAGACAAGGCCAGTCTGGTACCACAAATACGACTCAACATCTTCCAATTCTGACTAATATGAGTGGGTTCTGCTTCTTTTCCAAGGACAAAGCTAGCCTTGTTTTAATCCTTCTACCTCCTAGATAAAAATTTTTAAGATGCCTAATCACTGAACTGCCTCTACTTCTTTTTTTTCTTCCCACCCCTCCCACCCACCTCTACTTCTTGACTGTGTCTAATCCAAAACTGTTCCTCACCTCCTTGAACTCTCCTTAGAGTTTCCCAGCATAAACCCAAATCCTAAAATAAGTTCTCCCCAGTTACCTCTTACCAAGGCACCTTGTTTTCTCTGGTATGTGTTCTCCCTTTCTGAACAAGCTAAATAAAACTAATTCTTTTTGAGTAAAGGTATGTTTCGGGTAGAATTTGATCTATGAAATTTATCACAGTCTTAGCTGTCTTAAGTCCAGACCAGCACTACTCAGACAAGAAGAAGCAAGAATGTTAAGGGCTACCTGGAAAGTTCAGTGGTCCTGAAGCAACCTGACTTGAACTGGTATCTGTGTATGTGTCATGAGGAGAGGGATCTGGGAAAAGAGAAACAGGAATTATTAAATATGAGTAGTTCTCTTTTTTCTTTCATCAACCTTTTTCATGGCCTTTGAGCTTCATTCCATTTCTGTAAAAGATGAATTTGGAATACATTTTCAAGGAATCCGGGAAATAACATCCTCAAATATGCCACATTGGTATGATGATTGCTTGGGGAACCGCACATGTACAGAGGGGCTTTTCCTTTTTGAGACAGAGTCTCGCTCTGTTGCCCAGGCTGGAGTGCAGTGGCATGATCTCGGCTCACCACAACCTCTGCCTCCCGGGTTCTAGCCATTCTCCTGTCTCAGCCTCCGGAGTAGCTGAGACTACAGGTGCGCACCACCATGCCTGGCTAATTTTTGTATTTTTAGTAGATATGAGGTTTCACTATGTTGGCCAGGCTGGTCTATTCCTGACTGGATGATCCGCGCTCCTAGGCCTCCCAAAGTGTTGGGATTACAGGCGTGAGCCACCTTGCCCGGTCCAGAGGGGCTTTTTGTGAATTTCCCTTATCAGACTAAACGCTGATAATCCAGAAGAAATTCAATTATGAATCCCTTTCCAGAGAGTTTTATCAATCAGGGAATATTAACACACCACAGGAGAAAAGATTGAAGTGTGACACCTCGTTGTCAAGACATCATCATTGTTTGCTACATTCCATCTAAACTATTATATATGTAAGTAAATAATGTTTTCATTTTCTTCTTTAAGTGAACTCTCAAATTTTATATATATTTCGAAAGAAATATTTACATCACCGTTTAAATGAGAAATCAGCATTGCTTGGTAGAAATGGAAAGGTTATTGGAAACACACACCTCAAAACAAAACAATGTTTTAAAACTGCAGGCATGGTTGCCTGTTGGAGAGATTTAGAAAATGAAGCCTTTACTCTGTTAAAAAGGGAGATAAACGTTTGAAAGATGTTAAATACCATACTGGCCTCAAACATCTAGCCTGTCGGTTTGAAACGGGACGTTCTCACTCTGCTTTTTCAAATCGCATAATGTCCTGTTCATGCATCCTTAGATTCGTCCATTTCTCTCAAATGGGGTACATCCCACATTTTAGGAAACGATTCCTGTCGTCTCTTGGTTAACTTGGACTTATTCTTTAGTTCGCAGATTTAAAAAAAATCCTTCAGAGGAGGCTTCCAAGACTACTGACCAATTAAATTACTTTCCCCTTAAAATAATAGGCACTAAATACACCTTTATTGAAAGAGTACCCCCCATACTCCTTCGTAGTACTCATTACAGTAGGGCATGGTGCATTTATGTTGTCAAATCTCCTCTTAACTAGACGATAAATTCTGAGCGCAGATACTGTGCCTCTCTGTACAATTCTGTAGCCTCCAGATCTTTGCACATAATGGGTGATCAATGAATACAAATGATGTAAGGAATGATACCTTCACCGTTTCTGCAACCCCAGAACGGTTGAGCCCCGCCTTCCCCCTCAACCAATGACAGGCTCCCTCTCAGCCGCTCCGGTAGCAGATGGTGGGCGGGGCCACGTCGTGATGCATCAGTGCGTCAGTGGAGGGCCGCGTTTCCGGTCTGAGAAACCGTCGCGTTTCTGGGGAGACGTCTCAGCTGGCACTAACCACCGCATCAGAAGGCAGCCTCAGGACCGGCCAGCTCCATCACTGGCATCACCATGGGGGCTGTGCTGGGTGTCTTCTCCCTCGCCAGCTGGGTGAGTTCGGGGTCCCGAGTCCTCGCCGGACCTGCGGTTTTGGGGGAAAGGCCTCAAGCCCAGAACTGCGCAGGCCGTGGTTCCAGAGGCCCCCGGGATGTCAGGAAGCCCGGGGCTGCAGAGGGTCTTCGGGCCCTCAGGCCCAAATCCGCGATACCCTCAAGTCGGGCTCAGGCGGTTCGCGATTCGCCTTCTGGTTCGTCGGGAAACCGAGGAGGCTAGGCCGCGATTGTTTACAATTCGGAGGGCCCCGCCCTGCGAGGCTTCCTGAATGTAGGTTCCTCTGGAACTGGAGTAGGACCAAGGAATGAGAGCTCCCAGCGCTGGGGCTTCGCTTCCTCCCGAGGCACCTCTTAAGGTGGCATCGTTTAATTCTGGGTGGCTCAAGTAACATTTTTATCTTCCAGCACGGAATTTGCCAAAACTACAGAGTATGTGGCAAAACTTGGATTTTAGCGGAGGCTTGTCTGCAGTTCTGGGTGCAAGGGAAAGAAGGCCTTGTAGATTGTTATTCAAAATTGGAAACCAGTGCCTGAATATTTGGGTACTGCTATAAGTCATTTATCCGAGGATAATCACCCCAGCATTCCTCTCTTCGAGAACGGTTATGACAAGTGAGTAAATGGGTATCATCACTTCGTAAACTGTAAACAGTTTAAAGAGAAAATTTTAGGGCCTGTAAAAGAGTGTGCTTGAGTTACTTCATTTATCCTCTTCAGAGGAGCTTGATTCCTTGCTTCCTCATTCCCAGCAGATGTAGTTGACCAGGTGTGTAGAAAAAAAACACACTCAGTTTCTCCTGTTGTACTCAGAGCACACTTTTGACACCAGATGTGTGGTGTGGGGGGATTCCCCCCCCGCCCCCAAACATCAGGCAATCAGTCAGTTCGGCAGGGGATGCTAGCTTGGTGCCCTGCAAGTCAATTCTGAAGCTCTCTGCTTAGAGATAGCATTAAATCCCACAAGTTGCGGGCTCAGTCTCACAAGACCAATGGCAAGCCTCGGGTGGTTTTTTACCTGTGCTTCTGACCGGCCACCTATATATCAGACTTCCCATGACCCCCCTCCTTGCTGTTGATTAATTTGGTCATAAAACTCAAGGAAACATGTTTGCTGGGGTTTATTATAAAAGTATTTTATTATTAGCCGGGCATGGTAGTCCAAGCTACTTGGGAGGCTGAGGCAGGAGAATCGCTTGAACCCGGGAGGCGGAGGTTGCAGTGAGCTGAGATCTCGCCACTTCGCTCCAGACTGGGCGACAGAGCAAGACTCTGTGTCAAAAAAAAAAAAAAAACAAGGATTTTATTGTGTGTATTTACGTATTTTTAATTTTAGATTCAGAGGGTACATAGGCAGTTTTGTTACATGAGTATATTGCCTTATCGTGAGGTTTGGGCTTCTAATGATTCCGTTGCCCGAGCAGTGAACGTAGTATCCAATAGGTGGTTTTTCAAAGCCTGCCCCTCCTCCTTCTCCACTCTTGGAATCCCCAGTGTTTATTGTTGCCATCTTCGTGGCTGTGTGTTCCCAGTATTTAGCTCCCACTTGTAAGCGAGAATATGCTGTATTTGTTTTTCTGTTTCTGCATTAATTCACTTGGGATAGTGGCCTCCAGCTGCATCTTTGTTGCTGCAAAGGACATGATTTTCTTCTTTATTATGGCTGCTATTAATATATTTTTAAAGATACAGATGAAGAGATATGTAAGACAAGGTATAGGGAAAGGGGTCTGGAGTTTTCATGCACTCTCTGGGGTGTCTGAGGTTCCACCCTTCAGAAACCATTTGTTGGCCGGGCAGGGTGGCTCACGCCTGTAATCCTAGCACTTTGGGAGGCCGAGGTGGGTGGATCACCTGAGGTCAGGAGTTCAAGACCAGCCTGGCCATCAAGGTGAAACCCTATCTTAAAAAAAACCAAAAGAAAAAGAAACCATATGTTCAGCTGTCCAAAAACTTTTTTTCTTTTTCTTTCTTTTTTTTTTTTTTAAAGATAGCCTCACTCTTTCACCCAGGCCGGAGTGCAGTGGCACCATCTCGGCTCATTGCAACCTCCGCCTCCTGGGTTGAAGCTATTCTTGTGCCTCAGCCTCCCAAGTAGCTAGTATTATAGGTGTATGCTACCATGCCTAGCTAATTTTTGTATTTTTAGTAGAGATGGGATTTCACCATGTTGGCCAGGCTGGTCTTGAACTTCTAGGGTGTGAGCCACCACTCCCAGCCAAAAATTTTTCTGAATTTTGTCCTTTTGGGCTTTTATGCAGGCTTCATTATGTAGTCAGCATTGATTAAATTACTGGTTTTTGGTGACTGGCCTAACCTTCAGCTCCTCCTCCTTGGAAGTTCAGGGGTGAGACTGAAAAGTCCCAACCTCCTCCTGTGACCAGCCCTCCCATGAAGCAACCTGGGGGCTGCCAGTCACCTCTCATCTCATTAGCATACAAAAAGACATTGGTATTCCAAGGATTTTAGGAATTGTATGCCAGGAAATGGGCACCAAACATTCATATATTTCACAGTGTTACACCAGGGATTCTTGTTTCAGCTCATTCTACCTTCTTTTTTTACTGGAGGCGGACAGTTTTGCTCTGTCACCCAGGCTGGAATGAAGTGACTCAGTCATAGTTCACTGCAGACTTGAACTCCTGGATTCATGTGATCCTCTAGCCTCAGCCTCCCCAGTAGCTGGGACTACAGGTGTGTGACACCATGCCTGACTTCGTTACACTATTTCTTAGAAACAATGTATTTTAAGGTTGTTCCTCCTAAATCAAAAGAGTGTTCCATTTTTTTTAAATTTATTTTTTATTTTTATTTTATTTATTTATTTATTTTACTATTTTTTTGTAGAGACGAGGTTTCACCATGTTGGCCAGGCTGGTCAAGTGAATTGCTGACCTCATGTGATCCACTTGCCTCGGCCTCCCAAAGTGCTGGGATTATAGGCGTGAGCCACCGCACCCGGCCTATTTTTTTTTTTTTTTGAGACGAAGTCTCACTCTGTTGCCCAGGCTGGAGTGCAGTGGCACAATCTTGGCTCACTGCAACCTCCGCCTCCCGCCTCCCAGGTTCAGGCAATTCTCCTGCCTCAGCCTCCTGAGTAGCTGGGATTACAGGCATGTGCCACCACGCCCAGCTAATTTTTGTATTTTTAGTAGAGACAGGGTTTCACCATGTTGGTCAGGCTGGTCTCAAACTCCTGACCTCAGATAATCCACTTGCCTTGGCCTCCCAAATGCTGGGATTACAAGCATAAGCCACCGTACCCAGCCCAAGTGTTCCATTATTGAGGACTTTGTTGAGAGCAGTGTTTTTCTAATTTATCTGACCTTGACCTAAAGAAAGATTTTGCATAGTTGATCTGATGCACCCATATAGAGACAAAGTTTTATGAAATAATCCTTTACCATCTACTATATGATTTTCTTTTATCTTCTATTGCATTAGAAAATGCTGGTCAGTTGAAGTCCGGGCGTGGTGGCTCACGCCTACAATCCCAGCACTCTGGGAGGCTGAGGCGGGGGTCGAGGGTGGGTGGAGGGGATCACAAGGTCAAGAGATTGAGACCATCCTGGCCAACATGGTGAAACCCAGTCTCTACTAAAAATACAAAAGTTAGCTGGGCATGGTGGCTCGTACCTCTAGTCCGAGCTACTTGGGAGGCTGAGGCGGGAGGATTGCTTGAACCTGGGAGGAGGAGGTTAGAGTGAGCTGAAATCGTGCCACTGCACTCCAGCCTGGCGACAGAGGGAGACTCTGTCTCAAAAAAAAAAAAAAAAAAAAATTCTGATGAGTTGATTTTTACAATCCACTAGTGGTTCAAAATCACTATTTATAACACACATTCTTTAAAAATGTAGTTAAGGTCATTAGTTAAGGAGTGAATTGTTAATTTGAAACAAACTTTTTTTTTCTATTATGATAACTGGAAATGCATTTTGGCTTTGATTGAAAGCTAAGATTTGAATTGATGCCATCTAAGCATTTCTGTCTATATGGTACTTTTATATTTTATTAATCCCTTTTATTCAATAGAAATGTTAAGGAGTTCTATATACCAGAGAATAGAACGAGTGAGGGAAAGAGTAACAGAAAGTGAAATCAGGAAGGTAGGGAGCAAAATCATGTTTATACCCATTATATGGTCTTGCAGGTTTTTAAGGACTTTGGCTTTTACTCTTAAGTTATATGGGAATCCATTACAGAGTCTGAAAAAAGGAGTGATGTGATCTGGGCCTGTGTTTTAACAAGGTGGATTCTAGTTGCCGTTTGGAGAACAGATGGTAGAAAAGTAAGGGTAAAGCAGTGTAGGGAGGGAAAAATCTTCCACTAGCCTGTTGGGTTCTGCTTCGGGGGGCTTGTGAATTAAATTGACAAAACAGATTATTTAGAGAAATAAGAGTTTATTTATGCATGCAAGACATGTACACACAGGAGTGCTCAGTAATACTAACTCAGGGGGTTGTTAGAACTTAAAGATTTCTTTTTTTTTTTTTTTCTTTTTGAGACCAAGTTTCGGTCTTGTTGCCCAGGCTGGAGTGCAATGGCATGATCTTGGCTCACCACAATGTCTGCCTCCCAGGTTCAAGTGATCCTCCTGCCTTAGTCTCCTGAGTAGCTGGGATTACAGGCATGCACCACCACGCCCAGCTAATTTTGTATTTTTAGTAGAGACAAGGTTTCTCCATATTGGTCAGGCTGGTCTTGAACTCCCAACCTCAGGTGATCCACCTGCTTCAGCTTCCCAAAGTTGTGGGATTACAGGTGTGAGCCACCACGCCCGGCCAAGGCTTTCTAATTTAGTAGGGAAAAGGAAGCTGAGAGAAAGGAAGGTATGAGAAGAACAAATAGGTTTCTTTAGGAAAGACAAGTTTGTTTAAATAGGAAATAAGAAAATTTGTGGTAGTACTTGTTTATGCAGGTATGAGAGGTCTTTCCAGCCTCTCCATGGCCTTAAAACTTCCCTGGAGAGAGAATTTATAGCAGCCTCATTTCCTAGAAGTTGCTGCTTTTAGTTAGATAAAGGAAGTTCTGAGAAGCCTTTTTTTTTTTTAACTTCATCTATTGAATATCAGATACCTTCAGCTTAAAATAATCTTTATGACAACTCAGAGTTGCTTTTTTTTTTTTTTTTTTTTTTAGCAGGGTCTTGCTCTGTTGCCCAGGCTGGAGTGTTCTGGCATGTGGCATGATCTTGGCTCACTGCAGCCTCCACCTCCCAGGTTCAAGTGATTCTCCTGTTTTAGCCTCCTGAGTAGCTGGGATTATAGGTACCCGCCACTTTGCCTGGCTAATTTTTGTATTTGTAGTAGAGATGGGGTTTCACTGCATTGGCCAGGCTGGTCTCGAACTCCTTACCTTGTGATCCACCTGCCTTGGTCTCTCAAAGTGCTGGAATCACAGGCATAAGCCATCATACCTAGCTTTTTTTTTTTTTTAAATTAAGACTTTTGACATTTTTTTATACACAAAGAAAGTAAAAATTATCTTGTTAAAAATATCCTTATTCAATTTTGAAAACAGAAAAGATGTGTGAAAGAGAAATGTAGCTTCATATGCATATCTTTTAAGTATGACCCTTTATTATTGAGCTCTCTTTTTTTTTTTTTTACAAAGTATGCCATCAGCTTTTTTTTTTTTGAAAGAAAGAAAAAGAGAAAAGAAGAAAGAAAGAGTGAAAGAAAGAAAAAAAAGAATGTAAGAGAGAAAGAAAGAGGAAGAGAAAGAGGGAGAGAGAACGGGATTCTTGTTCTATTGCCCAGGCTAGAATGCAGTCTAAAAATGG